>JAKWIY010002799.1:0-198780 GCA_027704805.1 Solanum corneliomulleri
TCCCAAATGAGTATGGTGTGGAGGCTTGAGTCCTTATAGGTGTGCTTGGTGTTGTTGCCAATAGTTCTTGTACTTGTTGTTGTCACCTGTTGAGTATTGTAGTTGATTTTATTTTATTATTCAGTTTATATTGCTTTTTATTTTGAGTTGGCCGATGATACTTACTCAGTACGTGTTCCTTGTACTAACCCCTACTTGTATTTTTCTTTTTGTTATTTGTGGAGTGCAGCAAACGTACCATCGACTTGACTCGTCCGCAACTCTAGCCAGTCTCCAGCATATCAGATTTCAGGGTGAGCTATTATTCCTAGCTCGGACTGGATTCTGTCCTTCACGTCTTGATGTCTTGATGTTCGGACATGGACCATCTCTTTTACTTATTTTAGCTTCTTAATACTCTTAGATTAGAAATTTGAGGATAGATGTTCTTGGTGTGATGACTTCCAGATTTTGGGGATAATAGTTGATAAACTTTTAGAAGCTTATTTATTGGTTATATTAATAAGATTTTGAGTCTTCTGTATTATATTTTGTTCATTATGGTTGAAATATTGGTAAATGTTGGGGTTTAGAATTGTTGGTTCGCTCACTTAGTAGGATAAGTGTGGGTGTCACTCGCGGCTCGTTTTGGGTCGTGACAAACTTGGTATCAGAGCATTAGGTTCGTTGGTCTCATCACACAAGAATGAGTCTAGTTGAGTCTTGAGGAACGGTAGGGGGAAGCCCTTATTTTTCTTTGAGAGGCTATAGGACTTTAGGAAAATTCCATTCTTTCTTTCTTTCGTGCTATTACTTGGATCCAATTGGTATCTAGGTGATACAAATTGGTATCTGACATCCTCACTCTATTTCGCAGATGGTTAGAACTAGAGAAACAACTGTGCAAACACCAACACCGGCAAGACAGGATGCGTCTGAGCCAGTTACTGGGGCTGTAGCTCGAGGAGGAGCAGTGGCAAGAGGCCGTGGTAGAGGTCGCAGGAGGACCCCCTCTAGAGGTAGAGGACAAACACCTGGTCCAGCTAGTAATAGGGCGGTGACGCCTCCACCGACTGATGAGGTAGTAAGAGAGGGTGAGGACGGGGAAAATGAGCAGGTACAAGATGAGGAATTACCACCCCAACCTACCCCAGGGATGATTAACCAGGTTCTTACTTATCTTAGCGGGTTATAAGATCAGGGCCAGACACCTCCAGTGTTTTCTGCACCAGCACCTCAGGTTCCAGGAGTACAACATGCAGCTGTTGTGGCTCCCCGCATGGATGCCTCATTGGAAGTAGGCACGTTTCCTCGATTGGCTACATGGCCTATAATGACGAGTGATCAGCATGAACTTTTCACTAAATTCTTGAAGTTGAAACCTCCAGTCTTCAAGGGTGCTGAATCTGAGGATGCCTATGATTTTCTGGTTGATTGTCATGAGCTGCTACATAAGATAAACATAGTAGAACGATTCGGTGTTGAGTTTGTGACCTATCAGTTTCAGGGGAATGCCAAAATGTGGTGGCGGTCGTATGTTGAGTGTCAACCAGCACAGGCACCACCTATGACTTGGGCATCATTCTCTAGCTTATTTATGGAGAAGTATATACCCCGGACTTTGAGGGACAAGAGGAGAGATGAGTTCCTAAGCCTAGAACAAGGCAGGATGTCTGTTACTGCTTATGAGGCTAAATATAGTGCACTATCCAGGTATGCCACCCACTTTGTTTCAGTCCACAAGAGCGGATTCGCCGTTTTGTGAAAGTATTGTGGTCAGATTTGCAGATCCCAGCCTTACAGGTAGCTGCTGCAGCAAAATCCTTTCAAGAAGTGGTTGATTTTGTGATAGAGGTGGAGGGGGTGAAGCCGGACGACTTCACCCTGGCGTCGACATCTAAGAAGTTCCGTAAGGGAGGTGAGTTTAGTGGGTCTTACTCCAGAGGGCAGAGTTCAGGAGGTTACCCAGCCCGACCCATTAAGTCTTCACTGCAGGCTGTAGCTGGGGGTCCATCGCAGACCAGTCAACATTTCTCTGAGTTTTGAGGTTATCCCCAGACTTCGTCGTTCTCACAGAGACCTATGCTTGACTCCATACATTGTTATGGATGTGGGGAGACTGGACATATTAGGAGATATTGTCCAAAACAGAGTTACAGACACCCAATAGTAAGAGGTAGAGGTGGTCATGGGAGAGGCCGCCATTCTGGAGGACGTGGTGGCCAAGGTAATGGTGTTCACCAAATCGATCGGGGTGGCGAGCAAGCTCGAGCTATTGTAGCGCAACATGGTAGGGGCAACGGGCAGACAGGTGATAGGGCCCATTGTTATGCTTTCCCAGGGAGGTCTGAAGTAGAGACATCTGATGCTGTTATCACAGGTAATCTTTTGGTTTGTGATTGCATGGCTTCTATATTATTTGATCCTGGATCCACATTTTCATATGTATCTACCTCATTTGCTACTTGTCTTGATTTACATTGTGATTTGCTTGATATGCCTATTCGTGTCTCTACTCCTTTGGGTGAGTCTGTGATAGTTGAGAAGGTGTATAGGTCTTCTCTTGTGACTTTTGTGGGGAGCAATACTCATGTAGACTTGATTATTTTAGAGATGGTTGATTTCGATATAATTCTGGGTATGACTTCGCTTTCTCCAAATTTTGCAATCTTAGATTGTAATGCTAAAACTGTGACATTGGCCAAGCCTGGGACAGATCCGCTAGTGTGGGAGGGTGACTACACTTCCACTCCAGTTCATATCATCTCCTTCCTTCGTGCTAAGAGAATGGTTAGTAAGGGTTGTTTAGCTTTCTTGGCACATCTCAGGGATGATACTTCCCAAGTACCTTCGATTGAGTCTGTCTCGATAGTCCGTGAGTTTATGGATGTGTTTCCTGCAGACCTTCCTAGTATGCCACCGGATAGGGATATTCATTTTTGTATTGAACTGGAGCCGGGTACTCGCCCCATTTCCATACCCCCTTATAGAATGGCTCCAGCTGAGTTAAGGGAGTTAAAGGCCCAACTTCAGGAGCTGCTAAGTAAAGGTTTTATTAGGCCAAGTGCATCCCCTGGTGTTCTCCTGTTTTATTTGTGAAGAAGAAGGATGGAAGTTTTCGGATGTGCATAGACTACAGGCAACTGAATAAGGTAACCATTAAGAACAAGTATCCTCTTCCTCGCATTGATGATTTGTTCGATCAGTTACAAGGTGCTTGTACCTTCTAAAAAATCGATTTGAGATCTGGTTATCATCAATTGAAAATACTGGCAACAGATGTGCCGAAGACTGCTTTTCGAACTAGGTATGGGCATTATGAATTCTTAGTAATGTCTTTTGGGCTTACGAATGGCCCTGCTGCTTTCATTAGCCTGATGAACGGGATTTTTAAGCCATATCTGGATCTCTTTGTCATTGTGTTCATTGATGATATACTGATATACTCAGAGAGCAGGAAAGAACATGAGGAACATTTGAGAATTGTATTAGAAGTATTAAGGGAGAAAAGGCTTTATGACAATTTCTACAAGTGTGAGTTTTGGCTAGATTCAGTGTCCTTCTTGGGGCACGTGGTTTCTAGGGATGGAGTGATGGTGGATCCTTCTAAGATCGAAGCAGTGAAGAGTTGGGTAAGACCTAATAATGTTACAGAGGTAAGGATCTTGTTGGTTTAGCTAGCTACTACCGTCGATTTGTCAAGGGATTTTCTTCTGTAGCTTCCCAATTGACAAATTTGACTAAGCAGAATGTTTCATTTGTATGGTCGGACGAATGTGAAGAAAGCTTCCAGAACCTCAAGACCTTGTTGACTACTGCACCAATTCTTACCCTGCGTGGAAGGTAAGAATTTCATTGTTTATTGTGATGCATCCTATTCTGGTTTGGGTGCAATGCTAATGCAGGAGAGGAATGTAATTGCTTATGCTTCGAGGCAACTAAAGGTGCATGAACGTAACTATACGACCCATGATTTGGAGTTGGCTGCAGTAGTGTTTGCATTAAAGCAATGGAGACATTATCTATATGGGGTTAAGTCTGAAGTGTATACAGATTATCGTAGTTTACAGTACGTCTTTACTCAGAAAGATTTGAATTTGAGGCAGAGGAGGTGGATGGAACTACTGAAGGACTATAATATTACTATTTTGGATCACCCAGGAAAAGCCAATGTTGTGGCAGATGCTTAAGTAGAAAAGCAGGGAGCATGGGAAGTCTAGCCCACCTACATGTTTCTAGACGCCCATTGGCTAGAGAGGTTCAGACTTTGGCTAATGACCTCATGATGCTGGAAGTACTAGAGAAAGGG
The DNA here is from genome assembly GCA_027704805.1 of Solanum corneliomulleri. Classification (NCBI taxonomy): domain Eukaryota; kingdom Viridiplantae; phylum Streptophyta; class Magnoliopsida; order Solanales; family Solanaceae; genus Solanum; species Solanum corneliomulleri. The sequence goes on from JAKWIY010002799.1 coordinate 4,289, forward strand.
AAATTTTTGGCCAGTGTGGAGGCAAGATTTTCTTTTCTTGACAAGATTAAGGGGAAATAGTTTGCTGATGAGAAACTGATCCGAATTCGAGATATGGTATTACGAGGAGAGGCTAAAGAGGCAATAATTGATGAGGAAGGCATTTTGAGAATTAAGGGAAGGGTATGTGTGCCCCGTGTTGATAATTTGATGCACACTATTCTTACAGAGGCTCATAGTTCAAGGTATTCTATACATCCCGGTGCAACCAAGATGTATCGTGACCTAAAGCAACATTTTTGGTTGAGTAGGATGAAGCGTGACATTGTTGATTTTGTTGCCAATGCCCGAATTGTCAGCAGGTAAAGTATGAACACCAGAGGCCTGGGGGGACACTTCAGAGAATGCCCATTCCTGAATGGAAATTGGAAAGAATTGCAATGGATTTTTTGGTTGGTCTTCCAAAGACATTGGGTAAGTTTGATTCTATTTGGGTAATTGTTGACAGATTAACTAAGTCTGCTCACTTCATTCCGGTTAAGGTGACTTACAATGCAGAGAAGTTAGCCAGACTCTATATCTTAGAAATTGTTTGATTGCATGGAGTTCCACTTTCCATCATATCAGATAGAGGTATGCAATTTAATTCTAATTTTTGGAGAATATTGCATGCTGAATTAGGTACTATGTTGGACCTTAGTACTGCATTTCACCCTCAGACCGATGGTCAGTCTGAGCGAACGATTCAGGTTTTGGAGGATATGCTTCGTGCATGTGTGATAGAATTTGGTGGTCATTGGGATAACTTCTTACCCTTAGCAGAGTTTTCATACAATAATAGCTATCACTCAAGTATTGATATGGCCCCATTTGAGGCACTGTATGGGAGGAGATGTAGGTTCCTATTGGTTGGTTTGATGCATTTGAGGTAAGATCATGGGGTACCGATCGCTTGAGGGAATCGTTAGAAAAAGTAAAATTCATTCAGGAGAAGCTTCTAGAAGCTCAGAACAGGCAGAAAGAATATGCAGATCGGAAGGTTAGGGACTTGGATTTTATGGAGGGTGAACAAGTTTTGCTGAAGATTTCACCCATTAAAGGGGTGTTGCAGTTTGGTAAGCGAGATAAGCTTAGTCCGGGTATATTGGTCCATTGAAGTTCTGAAGCGCGTGGGCGAGGTGGCTTATGAATTTGCATTACCTCCAGGACTCTCCGGAGTGCACCTGGTATTTCATGTGTCTATGCTGAAAAGGTACCATGGGGATGGAACTACATTATTCGCTGGGATTCAGTTCTTCTTTACGAGAATTTGTCATATTAGGAGGAGCCTGTTGCTATCCTAGATAGAGAAATCCGCAAGTTGAGATCAAGGGAGATTTCATCCATCAAGGTTCAATGGAAGAATCGGTCAGTTGAAGAGTCCACTTGGGACAAGGAGGCTGATATGCAAGAAAGATACCCACATCTTTTTACAAATTGAGGTACTCTTTCTCGCCCTTGTTTTTCTTCTTGTGATCGTTCAAGAACGAACGATGGGTATATTGGTATCTATAACAACCTGTTTAGTCATTTCGAGCAAAAGTATCATTTGTGATAAAAACTAACTGGGTCGACAGATCACGCGATGGACCGTCATGGTCGCGATGGACCGTGATGGACTCCGTTGTCCCATACTTGTGTAATTCCTCCTTCAGCTCTCCTCATTGCCCTCGACGACAGGTAGGACGAACCGTCATATGCACAACGGTCCGTCGAGCGTCTTCGTTCTAAAACACTTAAACTCTGAAATCTGGGTACGGGGATCAACTCTCTGAACTTCGCGACAGAATTGAAGCACGGACTGTCGTAGATACGACGGACCGTCACAAACCTTTTTACTAAATTTTACTCTCTGAACTTTGTGACGGACCTGTAGGACGGACCGTCGCAGGTACGATGGGCCGTCACGAGCTGCGTAACCCTGACTGGGTCCGATTTCTGCTAAAAGCTTTTAAGGGGTGTTTTGGACTATTCATGATTATAATTATGAAATTAGTGGGGTAAGTTTAATAATGTATTTACTTGGGGGTTAAAGAAGATAACATTATAATAAATAATGGGTTACTTTTATCATAATGAATTATATGATAATTAGGGTAAAAGAAAAAGAATCTGGAGAAGGAAAAATAAAAAGAACAGAGAGACAGAGAACGAGCGAGAAAAGAGAGAAGCGAAAAGGAAAGCAAAGGCATTGAGAAGTTGCTGGCTTGATCACGATTCTTCGGTGGAGGTAGGTTATGGTTTATGCTATTTCATAGTAACTCTAAATAGCGATTGATATGTATTGGGTGGTATTGTAAAGTCTTCTATATGCTTGATTGTGTGTTTGTATGTTGTGATTGTGAAATCTTCAATCTTAGTCCTCTCTATTAAGATGATGCCTTTACATAAAAGAGGCTAGATAAACTAAAACAATGAGATAAATGGATCGGAGTGTCACATTCCGACACGGTAGCAATACGGATCGGGTGTCACATTCCGACACGTAGTATTAGGGCATCGGGTGTCACATTCCGACATGTAGTATTAGGGGATCAGGTGTCACGTTCCGACACGTAGTATTAGGGGATCGAGTATCACGTTTTGACATGGTAGTATTAGGGGATCGGAGTGTCACGTTCCGACACGATAATAATAAAGAGAAGTAATCTTGAATTAGGTTAATATACTCAAATTCAAAGAACCTATTTCCCAAATGAGTATGGTGTAGAGGCTTGAGTCCTTATAGGTGTGCTTGGTATTGTTGCCAATGGTTCTTGTAATTGTTGTTGTCACCTATTGAGTACTGTAGTTGATTTAATTTTATGATTCAGTATATATTGCTTTCTATTTTAAGTTGGCCGATGATACTTACTGAGTACATGTTCCTTGTACTGACCCCTACTTGTATTTTTCTTTTTGTTATTTGTAGAGTGAAGCAAACGTACCATCGACTTCGACTCGTCCGCAACTCTAGCCAGTCTTCAGCATATCAGATTTCAGGGTGAGCTATTATTCCTAGGTCGGACTGGATTCTTTCCTTCACGTCTTGATGTCTTGAAGACGTACATGGACCATCTCTTTTACTTATTTTGGCTTCTTAAATACTCTTAGATTAGAAATTTGAGGATAGATGTTCTTGGTGTGATGACTGCCAGATATTGGGGATAATAGTTGATAAACTTTTAGAAGCTTATTTATTTGTTATATTAATAAGATTTTGAGTCTTCCGCATTATATTTGGTTCATTATGGTTGAAATAGTTGTAAATGTTGGGGTTTAGAATTGTTGGTTCGCTCACATAGTAGGATAAGTGTAGGTGTCACTCGCGACTCGTTTTGGGTCGTGACACTAAGTAATCTTCCTATACGAAGGATATATGTGTACTTGATATGTATATACCATGTGTATGTAGAGGTATATGTAAACCTCCAAGTAATGGTAAAGAAAAGATTTAAAGGTTCGAGTTGATGAACAGGAGAAGGCCGCAATACATCTCCATCATCATTCTCCCCCGGGGCTGATTAATTAGGTTAAGGAAAATATGAGGCGACCCTATTAAAGAGAGAATTAAGGATACATCGACTCTCTTGGATTTCACGTCATAGCATATATATACCCGGACTGAGCATATTCAAGAAAGACACAAGTGGTTGCCTTGGGGACAATTTTTCTCTTAACTGCGCAGGAATATGAACAAAACAATTTTACGCTAAATTTGACCTATGAATGTAATGATGTAAACTAAGAGGCTAGTATTAGTCCTTAAAGAGGACGACGACGCCGGTTACGTTTAGGGGGTAAACCTAGATGTGACAACTCTCCTCATCCTTAAAATCAAGTTTCAAGTCTTAAAAACAAGTTTTAAAATATTATAAAAGACTTCTTGAAATGACTCTAAAGAACTCTAAAGACTTTTACTCTTAACTCTATCTTCAACTTTAATTATGAATTCAAGGGTTATGATTCATGTTGTGAATGATCTCTCGATATTTAGATGTAGTTTAGAGTATCTAGTATTAGAAAGGACTAAAGGTACATGTTAAGGAACTAAAACTAGGAAACGATTCAAAATAGGACGGACCAGACAACCCTGGCGCACTGAATGGCGCCACACACTAGCCCCTTCTCAGAGAACTCGAAGAATTTTCTTTACTCGTTTTTTACCCTAATTCACCTAGAATCGAACATTTTCTTCCCAACCCTCTTTGATTCATTGGCTCAATTTATTTATATAAAAATATAATCGAAAGGCCTAAAAATAGATCTTTAACAAGGTCCTTGACTCAAGAACTTAACCTAACAGTCATAATTTCAAGATCAAAAGCAACACTACAACAACACTCATCAAGAATTCATCAAGAACTCAACATTCCAAGTCTTATGGATGAAGTTCAAATATGTATATCATGGTTTGCGTGTGGATGAACGATACCAACACTATGAAAACTTACATACCTTAATATGGGGCATTCCTCGACAAATCTCACAGATCTTGACGAATATTTTGTGCCTTTTCTCTTTTCTCCTCTTGAACACTTCTCAAAATCCTAAGCATAATTTAGGATTGTCAAAATGACCCAAGTCAGATTTTACCAAATATATTACTAAAATAAATTTTAAGCTGATGGAATAAGGAAAAGATCAAAATACCATTCATTAATTCAGGTAACTTTCCTTAATTAGAACAGCTGACTTCAAACGGGCATATCTCCCTTAGCAAACTTGGTGGATTTGAAATAAAGATTCAAATACCATTCGTTTGATATTTTATAGGCCACGTAAATCATCCAGTATTGAAAGGTATGGTTGTTTAAAGGTGACCCAAAACTCACAACTTAAGCTTAACTTGAACAAATCCCAGCTTTTATCTTTCCAATTTAGTTCTTTCTAAATTAGCTCTTTGTACGGTGGGATGTTACAATTTAACCTAACTAATACAAATCCCCCCCCCACACACATTCCCACTACCTTAAAACTCTCACGCACACCACATTCCACTCCTCTCTACAACCATCAGCCACTCACAACACATTCCATACGACATAAAGGGGAGAAGGAAAAAATGCAACACCAAATAGAAAAAAACACATCCTATCCTAATCACATAAAAATGTATAGGATGAAGGAAAAATAATTAACAACATTTTCATATCAAAAGGCACTCACCTACACATCCAAATAAAGGCACTCACCTACACCCCCATCTACATTACAAAATGAGCAACACAAATAACTTGAAAAAAAGTAAATGTTAAGTTTAGGGTTTTTTTTCGTGGTTCCAAATTATGATCTTATTCTCTTTTGAATTACTTTTCACTATAGGTAACATTTAATTCAATTAATAATGTGGTTAGACATCTTTTTTTAAACACTTAAAATAAACTTAAGGATGCGTGATGTACTTTTTCCAAATTGTATTAGTTATTAACTTTATTTAATTTTAAATTAGAGGTGTAAATAAAGATTATTAGGTGTGATGAACTCCACTCAACAAGACAAATATGCCTCTAATCTGATGTATGTCTAGATCGAGAATGTGGTTACTCATCTAGGTTGAAACCAAATAAAAGTTCAATAATAAAAAATGCAAACAAATTATTCCATGCAATAAAATATCTAAGAATAATTTAAATAAAGTATAAGTAGATGAAGCGATTGTGGCAGAACCATGAGACATAGGGATTCCTAATACTTTCTCCTTGGTCAATAGAATATCTTATTTGAATTTCTAGGTCACATACCAAAAGAAAAAATCATTCTCTTTTGAACAGAGATTGAAAATAAAAGGGTGAATTGCTACACTGAAACTCAATTCGCGCTGGTGAATTTGAAAAAAAAAACAAAAAAAAATCATATTCAATACTATCACTAAATTGAGAAAGTCCTCCCCGTCAACAACTCAAGTCATTTCCTTTGGTGAAGATTCAATCCTTTTGCGTGAACAAATATTTCAAACTCTTGTGGTCCATATTTACACCATAATGCTAATTTCTCCAAATTTGTAAGGCAAATAGTATCGCTACTAACTCCAAATCATGAGTTGGATAATTTTTTTCATGCACCTTGAATTTACTTGAAGCATAAGCGATGACTTCTCCATTTTTCACTAAACCACAACCAAGACCAATACATGAAGTATTATAATAAATCAGAAAATCATATGATCCTTACATTAATGTCAAAATAGAGACTAATGTGAGTCTTTCAATTTTGGAAACTCTTCTCACAAGTTTCTACCCATAGGAATTTAACTTTCTTTTGTGTCAATGTCGTCAAAGTTTAAACAATAGAGGAAATTTTTTTCTTAAATCTTCTACAATAATCAGCAAAAACCCATGAAAAATCCTCACATATCTTAAGCAAACAAAGGTCTAGGACAATTCTTAATCGCCTTCATTTTCTTCAAATAAACATGAATATCTTCAGTGAAGATAGTATGACAAAAGAAAGAAATGGACCTCAACCAAAGTCACATTTGCTAAAATTAGGTTACAACTCAAGATCCTTGAGAATTTTCAACACAATCCTCAAATTCTTAATATGCTCATCGTCACTCCGTGTGTAAATTAAGACATCATCGATAAACACAATTACTAACATATCAAGATATTATTTGAAGACACTATTCATAGAATCTATGAACGATGTTGGTCATTAGTAAATATGAGTAATATCACAAAAAATCATAATGACCATACCGTGTTCGAAATGTCATCTTCAAAATATCATTCTCCTTCACCCTCAATTGGTGATAACTTGACCCAAAGTCAATTTTAGAAAATAACTTGCTCATTGGAGTTCATAAAAAATCATCAATCCTTGTAGTAGGATAGTTATTCTTAATGATAAACTTATTCAATTACCAATAGTCAATGCACATTCAGAGAGAACAATCCATTTTTTGAACAAACAACATTGGAGAACCCATTGAGATACTAAGCCTAACAAAACTCTTGCCCAACAAATCATTCACTTGATCATTTAACTCCTTAAGTTTGTCCAGGGCTATAGGGTAAGGAGGAATAAAAATAGGTTGCATTTCTAGAATAATGCAACCTTTAGAGATCATCTTGTTAGCCTTTAGGCAAGATATAAATTGACCCTTGAGAACATAATTCCTCCTTCTTATGATATGATAGGTTCATTAGGAACCTTGAATGTGAAAAATTAAGTCCTACAATAGATGAAAGTTTAAAATACATAAAGCCAATCCATCCAAAGAATAACATCAAAATCTTACAAATTTTCTCTTCAAGAACAACATTAGTGATTTTATGAGAAATAGAAATAGGAAAATTTCTATAAACTCTCTTATCAACAATACAATCACAAATTGAAGTAGAGACATGAAAGGGGTTAGTGAGGATTTTAAGACCAACATTAAATCTTATGGCCACATAAAGTATAACTTAATATAAGGTATCACTCAAATCATGTAAGGAATACACATTAAGTTGAAATACTCTCATATATACATCAATACATCTGGAGAATATTTTTGATCCTGTCGAGTCCTAAGAGAATAGGAAGAAGTTGGATTTGGAGCACCTGAACCAAACCATTAGGTTGAGATTGCCTACCATCCTCCCTTATTGGAATTTAGGGGAAATCATCTTCTAACCATTTTTTCCACAATTGAAGCAAACATTCGTACATACTAGGCATTTTCTCCATGTTTTTACTATACCTTGAGCAAGTAAGTATGTTGATGAGTCCCCGATTTGGTCTCACTTAAAGCTTTATTTTAATAGATTTAGTGTACTAAAATGAATATTTTATTCCAATAACGGGTGTAAACCCTTGATTTTCAGGTATTTGGATTGAGGAAAAAAAAATGAACACAAATGAGTAAAAAAGAATAAGGAAAATGAAAGAACAAATAAGGTCTGATGATCGCTAACCCATTGAGGGAGTCGCTAAATGGACATAATCTCGCGTAAAGTTCTAGAATGCCAAACCTTGAAGGAGAAAATTATTGACACCCAATTTTTGACCCTATGAAATTCTAGTTAACTATAGAACTTCTTTAATTTCAAAAAATATGAAATAATCCTAATATAAGTCAATATGTTTAATTATGTGATTATTTTTGAAGAACTAACAGAAACTAATTAGAAAGAGATTTTACAATGTGTGACACACATTGTAAAATCTCTTTCTAATTAGTTTCGGTTAGTTCTTCAAATATAATCACATAATTAAACATATTGACTTATATAATTTTCATCCTTTATATAATTACTTAATAAATAGCTAAAAAAATTAAAGTTTAGTGTAAATATGTATTTATCTCCTTTAAGTTAGTGAATTTTATAATTTCGTATTTGAAGTAATGAACTTAGGTCTTGATAATTACTTTGAGTTGTTTAAAGTAAGAAGCTCCAACAATTAATCGAAAAGTATTCATCTTATTTTTTTTAGCCAAATTATTTATTTGACTCAATGTGGTTATATATAAGTTTAATTTGACTAGAACAATAATAAATATAGCCAATTTAAATAAAAAGTAGCCATACCTTAGTTCTTTTTAACACCTACACCACATATACATATATTAACATATACAAACATATATGCGTAAATCCTATACTCACGCGTGCTTATTCGCTCACTTTTTTTCCTCCAAAACGCAACGAACCATAATTTCTTTATGCATAGTCAAAGATTACAAACCACTAGCCGAAATTGTTAACTTAAGGTAAGATAAATTTCATCATGATCTAATCCGGATCGGAAGATATTACATTGAATCTTGATTTTTAGTGGTATGTTTTCCTCTCACTCATTTTCTCCTCTATTATTTTCAATCAGTCTTTCATCTCCCGCTAAATTTTTTTTTCATTTGAAGCCTTTGTTTTTTCTATAAATACATGATATTGATGTCATTGAGAAAAAAAAAGACACTTAGAAAAAGACGGACAAGAGAGATAAGATAAAGATAAGTTCGGAGAATTGGAATGGTCATAAGAAGAAAAAAGAGAAACAGAGAGTTTTGAGTCTCTTCGATTCGAATTCGAAGTTATTTTATTTTTTCAGGAGCTCATCGCAATTGGCTCACAGGGCTGGTAGTTCTTCGTGGTTAAGCTCGTTGTCCTAGCTCCTACCTAAAAAAGGTAATATCCCATTCCCCTTGCTAAATTATTATTATTATTATTATTATTATTATTATTATTATTATTATTATTATTATTATTATTATTATTTGGAAATTATCAATTTTGAGTTTATGTTATGTTGTTTATTTTCTGATTTCCTTAATGTTATGGTCTTTACAATTGAATATGGATAAGTGTTACTCTTCTAGCTGATTAAATAGTTATTGATATTATCTACTATTTTGTTGATGTAGCAACTCCTCTTATATTTTTATTTTTTATTTATTATTGTCATCATTTTTAATTTTGTATGCATTGACTACTATAAATATGTTTTCCAGCAACTATTTATTCTTAATTAGTAAATGTTTGACTTGTTACAAGAGGGTATTTATCTTTATTTGTTAATTTATCTTGTTATGATTTATTAATTTCTTCTTGTAATTTGTCTCCCATTATTAGCTGTGAATAATTTGAAGTTGTTTGAGTTACCATTGTACTTCTTATTATTTATTTTTCTGGCATGAATCTTTTGTTCCGAGTGCAATTTGGAGGCTCTCTACTTTATTCTTTGCAGCTCAAGTTTAATTGAAACCCAACATTCTATCTTCTTCGAGTCAACTTTGTCATTGTTTCCAAGTTTAGGAAGTTGATACAAAATAGTGGAAGTAAATACATGCTAAAATATAACTACTACAAATTTGGGAAGCATAAAAATGAGTCTGTACACATTTGATATACACTGATACACATAAAGTGTATACAAAATTGGGAATTAGGTTAAAACCAAAAAATCTAGAAAAGTGGGCCCAAAGTGGGCCCAAATTCAACTTCTCACCCTTGATTTGTGATTATATATTTTTTTGTTTATTAACTCTAAATTTAGAATTATTAATCTCCCAAAAGATGAATTATACGCTTTATGTTAGTAAAATCTTTTATCAAGGCGTGTACTTTATTTAAAAATCTTTATCAATTTTTTCATTTATTCTACAATTAATTTGCATGGTTTTCATACTTTAATTAACTAAAATTGGTTCAAATTATTATTTAAAAAATGATTAAATAAAATTTAATCAACCTAATTTCGTATAAAATTCTACAATTTAATTCAAATATTTCAATTATCATCCTCTTTTCTTAGAAATAAAATATTATTCTCTGTATAATTACTTTCTCAAATAAATCATTTTCTAAAAAATAGTCAAAATATATTTGACCTAAGCCATTGGATAACTGTGTGTTAGCGGCTACTCTTAGTGCTAATACATTCTTAAAGTAGAAATAAGAACCTCTTACCCATTTTCTCTAAATTTTTAAGGTTTATCTATTAAAATCTTTTTTAAAATTAAGGTTTCTTAATTTCATTAAACAATTAAGTGGAAACTTTTTCTAAATATTTTTCTTAAAATGTTTTTATAGTTAGAACATTTCAAAAAGTTATTTTTCTAAAGATAGTAAAATTACGGCATAGCAAAAATCAAGTTGGCGATAGAAGGGAGCACTCGACATGTTGTCGAACGTTCCACTATGATGTGGTTAGATCGAGCAAGGTTACATAACTTTGAGATGCTGAAGGCCAAAGAAAAAAGGCGATGGAACTGATCAAAGGGATGATCGTCGAGTGGATCGTTGATCCAAGCTTATTGTGTCGAATGGTCCTTCGCAGCATGATTTTTGGCGACTTTAAATACATTTTCAAACATTATGTTTCCTATCAAATTTTATACTGAACATTCATTAGAGTATATGTTGTGTTAGAATTGAGAGTATTGAGATAATATTTTCCTTATCTTTGAAGATATGAAGATTTCCATTTTTGAGAAATTAGAAGTGGATATTGGGATTCTTCAACCTTGACCATCGTAAAGATGAAATTAAACTTACCTAGTTCATGGGTAACACAATTGGTAGCAATTTCTATCTATTTATGATGTCTAAATAAAACCCCAATTCTTTGAGTGTGATAATGGGTTGATTTAGCTGTTGGGTATTGTTATTTGATTGTCTAAGTGTTGTTTTAATGTGATTTCATTTAGTAACTGTGGTTTAATATAAAGGGTTGTAGTTGCAAATACAATTCTACCTTTTGTGTTTTTGGCTTGCTTGAGATAGAGGTTTTAAAACCAAGATTACTGATTTGATGATTTAAAGGTATTAGGTTGTCATGGGTTCATCTTGAGATAGTGAATATTAAATCCTTTTCCGCATATTCAACTAGAAAGAGAGAATGGATTAAAGCGAACGTGGTTCTTACTTTTTGCTTATTGTTTTTCGAGAGAAACCAATTTGATTTGGGGTAATGTCACGACCCAAATCGGGGACGCGACCGGCACCCACATTTACCCTCCTATGTGAGCGAACCAACCCATCTAAACCTTAACAAAATGCAACGCGGAAGACTTAACTCAATACGAAAAGTAATACAATAAATATCCCCCAAAATCTGGAAGTCATCATCACAAGAACATCTATAATCAATTTACAAAACTAAGAGTATTTTAGGAAGCTAAAACAAATGAGAGCTAGTCCATGCCGGAACTTCAAGGCATCAAGACGAGGAGAAGAAAATCCAGTCCAAGCTAGAAGCATAGCCCACCCTGAAAATCCGGAGTAGTGAAGACTGGCTAGAAACGCGGTCGGGTTGAAGACGACGGCACGTCTGCTGCACTCCACAAATACAAGAAAGAAACAAACAAGTAGGAGTCAGTACAACCACACGTACTGAGTAGGTATCATCGGCCAACTCAGAATAGAAAACAGTATATATCAGTTAATCTCACAAATCAACTATAATATTCAACATGTAGTAACAACAAATACTACAACCATCAATAAGTATCACCAAGTTCATCCAGGAGGACTCAAGCCTCAACATCATACTCATTAAGGAAAAATAGGTTCCTTATTTTTAGCACATTAACATCTTCCAAGATTTCAGAACTTATTCCTCTCGTGTCGGAACGTGACACTCCGATCCATATTCTATCCTGTGCCGGAACGTGGCACTCCGATCCATATTCTATCCTGGTGCCGGAACGTGGCACTCCGATCCATATTCTATCCTGGTGCCGGAACGTGGCACTCCGATCCTCATATTCTATCCTGGTGCCGGAACGTGGCACTCCGATCCATATTCTATCCTGGTGCCGGAACGTGGCACTCCGATCCTCTAATTCATCGAGCCTTCTTTTATACCAAGGCATTATCAATACATCACATAGTTCATCTAGCCTTCTTTATACTAAGGCATTATCAATACATCACATAGTTCATCTAGCCTTCTTTATACTAAGGCATTATCAATACATCACATAGTTCATCTAGCCTTCTTTATACTAAGGCATTATCAATACATCACATAGTTCATCTAGCCTTCTTTATACTAAGGCATTATCAATACATCACATAGTTCATCTAGCCTTTTTATACTAAGGCATTATCAATACATCACATAGTTCATCTAGCCTTCTTTATACTAAGGCATTATCAATACATCACATAGTTCATAAATTAGGGTTTCATCAAGATTTAGGGCTCACAAGCTTCATCATGCTTATTTCATCACAACATATAATCATACTCATACAATCATACAATTAAGCATATAGAAGAGTTTACAAGATTACTCAATACATATCATTTGCTATTGAGAGTTTACTACAAAAAGCATAAACCATAACCTACCTTCACCAAGGATTTGTGTTCAAGCAAGAATCTTCAAGAAACCTTGCTCCTTCTCTCTCAAGCGCCTCCTTTTTCTCTTCTCTTTCTCTTCCCTTTCTCTTTCTAATCTCTTCCTCTTCTTACCCTAAATCACAAGATTTCAAGTTTCAAAAGAAATGAAACCAACCCACCAAGTTACTCAAAGTTAGTCTTTCAACCCCCAAGGAATTGAACTAATCACATTAACCCACTAACTTTATAAATTAAAGCCGGAAAGGTCCAAAACACCCCTTTAAAAATAGCCAGAATTCTGACCCCGACTGGGATGACGGAACCTGTGACGGCCCGTCGCGCCTGCGACGGTCCGTCCTGCAGGTCCGTCGCGACGGTCAGAGAGTTGTTCCCAGTGCCGAATTCTCAAAAGTCTAAGTGTTTTGAAACGGTGCTCACGACGGTCCGTCGTGACTGTGACGGTCCGTCCTGCACGTCCGTCACAGAGTTCAGAGACTCACTTCAACACTCAAATTCATAATTCCAAGTGTTTTTGAACGGGACACCATCGACGTCCGTCGTGCCCACGAAGGTCCGTCGTGGTGTCCGTCGCATGCAGCCAGATTTTTCCAAAATGAAAATTTTTTTTTTTTTACTCAAACGACTAAACAGGTCGTTACAATAGATACCAATTTACCCATCGTTCGTCCCCGAACGACCAAAAGAAAAAAACAAGGGCGAAAAGGAGTACCTGAATCTGTAAACAGATATGGGTATTTTTCCCGCATATCTGCCTCCTTCTCCCAAGTAGCCTCTTCAACCGGCCGATTCTTCCATTGAACTTTAATGGATGCAATCTCTCTCGACCTCAACTTGCGAACTTCTCTATTCAGGATAGCAACAGGTTCTTCTTCATAATTCAAATTCTCATCGAGTAGAACTGAATCCCAACGGATAATGTAATTTCCATCCCCATGGTATCTTTTCAACATGGACACATGAAATACCGGATGCACTCCGGACAGTCCTGGAGGTAAGGCTAATTCATAAGCCACCTCCCCCACTCGCTTAAGTACCTCGAATGGTCCAATATACCTTGGACTTAACTTACCCCTTTTTCCAAACCGCATCACCCCTTTCATGGGTGAAACCTTCAACAAGACTTGTTCACCTTCCATGAACTCTAAGTCTCTAACCTTTCGGTCCGCATATTCTTTTTTTCTACTTTGAGCCGCTAAAAGCTTTTCTTGAATAGCTTTCACCTTCTCCAAGGAATCTCTCAACAGATCCGTACCCCAAGGTCTGACCTCAAACGCATCAAACCAACCGATGGGAGACCTACATTTCCTCCCATACAATGCTTCAAATGGAGCCATGTCAATACTGGAGTGATAGCTATTATTGTATGAAAACTCCGCCAAGGGTAAGAAGTTGTCCCAATGGCCACCAAATTCTATCACACACGCACGGAGCATATCCTCCAAAACTTGAATCGTTCGCTCCGACTCACCATCGGTCTGAGGATGAAATGCAGTACTAAGATCCAATCTAGTACCTAATTCAGCATGCAAGGTTCTCCAAAACCTAGAAGTAAACTGTGTACCTCTATCAGATATGATGGAAAGTGGAACCCCATGTAACCGAACGATTTCTGATATGTAGATTTTGGCTAGCTTTTCTGCATTGTAGGTCACCTTGACCGGAATGAAGTGAGCGGACTTAGTTAACCTGTCCACAATTACCCAAATAGAGTCAAACTTCCCCAATGTCTTTGGAAGACCAACCACAAAATCCATTACAATTCTCTCCCACTTCCATTCAGGAATGGGCATTCTTTGAAGAGTTCCTCTGGGCCTCTGATGTTCGTACTTTACTTGCTGACAGTTCGGACATTTGGCAACAAAATCCACAATGTCACGCTTCATTCTTTTCCACCAAAAGTGTTGTTTTAGATCACGGTACATCTTGGTTGCACCAGGATGTATAGAGTATCTGGAACTATGAGCCTCTGTAAGAATAGTATGGATCAAGTCATCAACACGAGGCACACATACTCTTCCCTTAATCCTCAAAACACCTTTGTCATCAATTATTGCTTCCTTAGCCTCTCCTCGCAGCACCATATCCCGGATTTGACTTAGTTTCTCATCATCAAACTGTTTCCCCTTAATCTGGTCAAGAAAAGAAGATTTCGCCTCCACACAAGCTAAAAATCCTCCCTTCTCATTCACTTCTAGCCTCATAAAATCATTAGCCAATTTTTGGATTTCTCTCTCCAACGGGCGCCTAGAAACATGCAAATGAGCTAGACTTCCCATGCTTCCTACCTTTCTACTCAACGCATCTGCCATAACATTTGCTTTTCCCGGGTGGTATAAGATAGTGATGTCGTAGTCCTTGAGTAGTTCCATCCATCTCCTCTGTCTCAAGTTCAAGTCTTTCTGAGTGAAGACATACTGTAGGCTACGATGGTCCGTATAGACCTCACACTTAACCCCATACAAGTAGTGCCTCCATTGCTTCAATGCAAATACTACCGCGGCCAACTCCAAATCATGAGTCGGATAGTTACGTTCGTGCACCTTTAATTGCCTCGAAGCATAAGCAATCACATTCTTATCTTGCATTAGCACTGAACCCAAACCAGAATAGGATGCATCACAATAAACAATGAAGTTCTTACCTTCTACTGGCAAGGTAAGAATTGGTGCAGTAGTCAACAAAGTCTTGAGCTTCTGAAAGCTTTCCTCACATTCATCTGACCATACAAATGGAACATTCTGCTTCGTCAAGTTCGTCAATTGGGAAGCAATAGAAGAAAATCCCTTGACAAATCGTCGGTAGTAGCTAGCTAACCCAACAAAGCTTCTTATTTCTGACACGTTTGTCGGCCTTACCCAATTCTTCACTGTCTCAATCTTAGATGGATCCACCATCACTCCATCTTTAGAAACCACGTGTCCCAAGAAGGACACTGAATCTAGCCAAAACTCACACTTGGAAAATTTGGCATAAAGTTTCTTCTTCCTCAACAACTCTAATACCCTTCTCAAATGCTCCTCATGTTCCTTCTTACTCTTTGAGTATATCAATATATCATCAATAAATACGATCACAAAGAGATCTAGATATGACTTGAAAATCCCGTTCATCAAACTCATAAAAGCAGCGGGGGCATTCGTAAGACCAAACGACATTACCACAAATTCGTAATGTCCATATCTAGTCCGAAAGGCAGTCTTTGGCACATCCGTTTCCCGTATTTTCAATTGATGATAACCGGATCTCAAGTCAACCTTAGAGAAGACACAAGCACCTTGTAACTGATCGAACAAGTCATCAATGCGAGGAATGGGATACTTGTTCTTAATCGTTACCTTGTTCAACTGCCGGTAATCTATGCACATTCGGAAACTCCCATCCTTCTTCTTCACAAACAAAACCGGAGCACCCCAAGGAGATGCACTTGGTCTAATGAAGCCTTTGCTCAACAACTCTTGAAGTTGTGCCCTTAACTCTCTTAATTCTGCGGGAGCCATTCTATAAGGGGGTATAGAAATGGGACGAGTACCCGATTCAAGATCAATACAGAAGTCAATATCCCTATCCGGTGGCATACCAGGAAGATCTGCAGGGAACACATCCAAAAACTCTCGAACTACTGAAACTGACTCCATTGGAGGTACCTGTGTAGTGTCATCCTTGAGATGTGCCAAGAAGGCTAAACACCCTTTGCTAACCATCCTCTTAGCACGAAGAAAGGAGATGACACGAACCGGAGTGGAAGTGTAGTCGCCCTCCCACACTAACTGATCTGTCCAAGGCTTGGCTAACGTCACAGTTTTAGCATTACAATCCAAGATTGCAAAGTTTGGAGAAAGCCAAGTCATACCCAGAATTACGTCGAAGTCAACCATTTCTAAGATAATCAAATCCACATAAGTGTTGCTCCCCACAAAAGTCACCAAGCAAAACCTATATACTTTTTCAACCATCACAAAATCACCCACCGGAGTAGACACCCGAATAGGTATATCAAGCAATTCACAGGGTAATCAAGACCAGTAGCAAATGAAGAAGATACATAGGAAAAAGTGGATCCGGGATCAAACAATACAGAAGCCATGCGATCACAAACCAAAAGATTACCTGTGATAACAGCATCAGATGTCTCCGCTTCAGATCTCCCAGGGAAAGCGTAACAATGGGCCCTATCACCCGTCTGTCCGTTGCCCCTGCCATGTTGTGCTGTAGTGGCCCCAATTTGCCCATCACCTCGGCCACCACGCCCTTCAGAATAACGGTCTCTATCACGACCACCTCTACCTCTGATTGCGGGAGTTCTGTGACTCTGCCTTGGACAATACTTCTTTATGTGTCCAGTCTCCCCGCATCCATAACACTCTCTGGATTGCAGCATTGGCCTCTGTGAGAAGTGTGGACCGGTCTGAGATGGACCCCCAACTACAGTCTGTAGTGAAGACTGAATTGGTCGGGCTGAGTAACCTCCTGAACCCTGTCCTCTAGTGTAAGAGCCATTGAACTCACCTCCCTTTCGAAACATTTTTGATGTCGATGCCACGGTGGAGTCATTTGGCTTCACTCCCTCCACCTCTATCACGAAGTCTACCACTTCTTGAAAGGATTTTGCCGTCGCCGCTACCTGTAAGGCTGAAATCCGCAATTCCGACCTCAACCCCTTCACAAAACGGCGAATCCGCTCTTGTTGACTGAAACAAAGCTGGGTGGCATACCTGGATAATGCACTAAACTTAGCCTCATATGCAGTAACCGACATCCTACCTTGCTCTAGGCTCAAGAACTCATCTCTTTTCCTATCCCTCAAGGTCCGGGGAATATACTTCTCCATAAACAAATTAGAGAATGAGGCCCAAGTCATAGGTGGTGCCTCTGTTGGTTGGCACTCCAATGTGTGACCGCCACCACATTTTGGCGTTCCCTTGAAACTGATAACTCACGAACTCAACGCCGAACCGTTCTACTATACCCATCTTGTGTAGTAGCTCATGACAGTCGACCAGAAAATCGTAAGCATCCTCAGATTCAGTACCCTTAAAGACTGGAGGTTTCAATTTCAAGAACTTACTGAAAAGTTCATGCTGATCGCTTGTCATTATAGGCCCTGTAGTCAGACGATGAAACGTGCCTATTTCCAATTGAGCATCCATGCGGGGAGCCATAGTAGCCGCATGTTGTACCTCCGGAGTCTGAGGTGCTGGTGTAGAAAACACTGGGGGTGTCTGGCCCCGATCAGATAACCCGCTAAGATAAGCCAAAACCTGATTGATCATCTCTGGGGTAGGTGGGGGTGGCAGTTCCTCGTTCTGCACTTGTTCATTCTCCCCTTCCTCACCCTCTCTTACCACTTCCTCAGTTGATGGGGGAGTCACCGCCCTAGTACTAGTGGGCTAGGTGCTTGTCCTCTTCCTTTAGAGGATGTCCTCCCACGACCTTCCACGGCTTTTCGCCACCACTCTTCTTTGAGCTACCGCCCCAGTGGCTAGCTCAGACGTTTCTTGTCTTGCCGGTGTTGGTGTTGGCGCAGACGTTGCTCTAGTTCTAACCATCTGCGAAATAGAATGAAGATGGTCAGATACCAATTTGTATCATCTAGATACCAATTTGATCCAAGTAATAGCACGAAAGAAAGAACGAAAGAATGGAATTTTCCTAAAGTCCTATAGCCTCTCAAAGAAAAGTAAAGGCGTCCCCCTACCGTTCCTTAAGATTCTACTAGACTCATTCTTGTGTGATGAGACCAACGAACCTAACGCTCTGATACCAACTTTGTCACGACCCAAATCGGGGACGCGACCGGCACCCACATTTACCCTCCTATGTGAGCGAACCAACCCATCTAAACCTTAACAAAATGCAACGCGGAAGACTTAACTCAATACGAAAAGTAATACAATAAATATCCCCCAAAATCTGGAAGTCATCATCACAAGAACATCTATAATCAATTTACAAAACTAAGAGTATTTTAGGAAGCTAAAACAAATGAGAGCTAGTCCATGCCGGAACTTCAAGGCATCAAGACGAGGAGAAGAAAATCCAGTCCAAGCTAGAAGCATAGCTCACCCTGAAAATTCGGAGTAGTGAAGACTGGCTAGAAACGCGGTCGGGTGAAGACGACGGCACGTTTGCTGCACTCCACAAATACAAGAAAGAAACAAACAAGTAGGAGTCAGTACAACCACACGTACTGAGTAGGTATCATCGTCCAACTCAGAATAGAAAATAGTATATATCAGTTAATCTCAAAAATCAACTATAATATTCAACATGTAGTAACAACAAATACTACAACCATCAATAAGTATCACCAAGTTCATCCAGGAGGACTCAAGCCTCAACATCATACTCATTAAGGAAAAATAGGTTCCTTATTTTTAGCACATTAACATCTTCCAAGATTTCAGAACTTATTCCTCTCGTGTCGGAACGTGACACTCCGATCCATATTCTATCCTGTGCCGGAACGTGGCACTCCGATCCATATTCTATCCTGGTGCCGGAACGTGGCACTCCGATCCATATTCTATCCTGGTGCCGGAACGTGGCACTCCGATCCTCATATTCTATCCTGGTGCCGGAACGTGGCACTCCGATCCATATTCTATCCTGGTGCCGGAACGTGGCACTCCGATCCTCTAATTCATCGAGCCTTCTTTTATACCAAGGCATTATCAATACATCACATAGTTCATCTAGCCTTCTTTATACTAAGGCATTATCAATACATCACATAGTTCATCTAGCCTTCTTTATACTAAGGCATTATCAATACATCACATAGTTCATCTAGCCTTCTTTATACTAAGGCATTATCAATACATCACATAGTTCATCTAGCCTTCTTTATACTAAGGCATTATCAATACATCACATAGTTCATCTAGCCTTCTTTATACTAAGGCATTATCAATACATCACATAGTTCATCTAGCCGTCTTTATACTAAGGCATTATCAATACATCACATAGTTCATAAATTAGGGTTTCATCAAGATTTAGGGCTCACAAGCTTCATCATGCTTATTTCATCACAAACATATAATCATACTCATACAATCATACAATTAAGCATATAGAAGAGTTTACAAGATTACCCAATACATATAGCATAAACCATAACCTACCTTCACCAAGGATTTGTGTTCAAGCAAGAATCTTCAAGAAACTTGCTCCTTCTCTCTCAAGCGCCTCCTTTTTCCCTTCTCTTTCCCTTCTCTTCTCTTTCTAATCTCTTCCTCTTCTTACCCTAAATCACAAGATTTCAAGTTTCAAAAGAAATGAAACCAACCCACCAAGTTACTCAAAGTTAGTCTTTCAACCCCCAAGGAATTGAACTAATCACATTAACCCACTAACTTTATAAATTAAAGCCGGAAAGGTCCAAAACACCCCTTTAAAAATAGCCAGAATTCTGACCCCGACTGGGATGACGGAACCTGTGACGGTCCGTCGCGCCTGCGACGGTCCGTCCTGCAGGTCCGTCGCGACGGTCAGAGAGTTGTTCCCAGTGCCGAATTCTCAAAAGTCTAAGTGTTTTGAAACGGTGCTCACGACGGTCCGTCGTGACTGTGACGGTCCGTCCTGCACGTCCGTCACAGAGTTCAGAGACTCACTTTCAACACTCAAATTCATAATTCCAAGTGTTTTGGAACGGGACACCATCGACGGTCCGTCGTGGTGTCCGTCGCATCCAGCCAGATTTTTCCAAAATGAATTTTTTTTTTTTACTCAAACGACTAAACAGGTCGTTACAGGTAAATTATTCAAGAAAAAGTTTATGCCACTAATGTCTAGCTTATTTACTGATTTACAACAATTTACTATCAATTGCAACTACCCAATGTCTACCTTAGCCTATAATCCAATCACATCCCAAGAACTTGTCTCCTTGTTACTTAGTATTATTTGTTGTTCTAGTTATTACTTGCAATCAAAACCCCCTATTATTTGACACTTGTGTCACAAAAAACCTGAATCATGCTTTATTCTTATATGTTTTACCTATGATTGAATTGAATATATTCGTACTTAGATTTGAATCTGAAGCACGTTCCACTCCCTGTGGGATTTGACCCCAACTCACTTAATTGGATTATATTATTTATTAATGAACATTGGCACTTAGTAGTAGATGAAGTGTTCTGATACGTCAAATAAAAATGAAGCCGCTTTCAAGGAGTGTTGTTGTTCAAGATTCTTTAGTTAAGTTGAATTTTGTTCTTAATTAGTTATAGTTGAACTAACTTAATTTTTACTTTTGATTTGTGTGTTAGTGTTTTGAGCCGAGAATTGGAGAATATGTCGTAGCAACAATGACCCAAAGAATCACCCTCCTTTAAGATTGTTGATTTTTACAGATAACATCCTAAATTCAAAGCAATTAGAGGGTGAATCAATTTATGAGTTGTGGAAAAGTTTTAAGATCCTATTGCAGTGATGCCCAACTAATAAAACTCCACATAAGATGCTTTTGGAATGCTTCTACAAGGGTCTTAGCCCCAAAACTAGAATAGTGGCAATCCAACTCTCTTCGTGTTGTTTGATTGGAAATTCCTATGAATCAGCAGCCTAACTCCTTGATTGTGTGTCTAAGGTCAATAAGGAGACTGAAAAGGACCAACACTTTGGCCACATCATTGACTCAGCAGGACGCCTTGGCCAAAAAGGTCAAGGAGGTTAAAGTAATGTCCAAGAGGAAGGGCATATATATTCTCCATCATGAGCGTCAAAAGATGAAGAAAAAAGAGGGTTGGTAGATTGAAGAGTTTCTATTACCATTCTACAGAAGGTTGAAAAACATGACATATTATTGGAGGAGTTAAGAGAGAATGTCTTGATGCTGAACAAGATGAAAACCTCTAATGAAAACCTCTAATGTCATGCTTATTCAACTACTAGGGTCCCAAGTGGACCAAGTATTTTCTCATATCTTTCCAGAGCCGAAAGAAGTGTTGCCTTATGAAAATAAGGAAAACCCAACTAATGGAACTTAAGTGGGACTTGCGTCGTGCCACTACCTTAACTAAGGCACTTCTTGGGAGGCAACCCAAGTGTTTATCGCTTTATTTTTGTTTTAGAAATAATGGTCACTTGGATGTGCAAGTAGAAGTTTGGAAAGCGTTTGATAAGTGCAATTGACGCGCCAAATGTCCAGTCTCACGAGGGTATCACCGAGGAGGTCGACGTGCCTGACTTGAACCGTCTGTTTGACTCAAGACAATTTTAAATTCCAAATAAATTGAGTGAAATTCAAGATTATAGTTTTCAAATAAAAATGAAGAAAAGAATCTTGAGAAGAGGTAATATGGATTAAAAAAATGCTTCGAAAAGGTATAAGTCAACATTTAGATTGACCATGCCTTATTCCTTAACCCCATTATAATCCTACAATACCTTTGAGATCTTACATGAACTAGGTTGTGTGATGATTGAAAAATATTGACAAACCTATGAGACAAAGCTTGCATGTGTTTCGCTTTTGAGAGAACCATTAATTCTTATTACTTTTGTTGATTTTCTTTGTGAGAGCATGTAATATTTATTGATATGAGAGCACTTGAATGCATTTTTGGAACATGTTCTTGCATTAGACAATAAGCTAAACTTAGTTTGAGCTTGTGTTGAGACTAGCTAGTCACCATTTGAAGTTTTTTTTTTTATCATGAGTTAGGGAACATGCTAAATATAACAATCTTCACTTGGATCTTGTATGTTAGCTTCATTCAGTATTGTTGTAGACACCCTCATTGAGCTTATTGCGTATTTAATTTACTTGAGGACAAACAAAAGTTTAAGTTTGCGCTGTTGAGGAGTGGTAGATTTCCTGTAATTCAAGGTACATTTGGCTCATAATTAGTGTCCTCAGGGCTTGTCTTTTGTTTTCTCATCAAATATTGATGATTTGCAACTATGAGGGCAATAGGAAAAGGCAAGGATTGAATTTGAAAGAATGGCCAAATTTCTTTTAAAAAAAGTGCAAAGTTAATATTGTTTGTTGTCTAACATGAATGGATGATTTCCAACCGAGCACAATTTTAACTTAAGTGATAGTGCATTGCACTTGTTGTCTATCAAAGAAGGTCGGTGGACTCAATAAGAGAAGGTAATGCGTTGATTAGCTCTAAAATCATGTTGCATATCACCCAAAGTGACAGTAAACATGGAAAAGATCTAATTCTCGAAATATGGATTAAACTTGTATTTGCGGTTTGTCAAAGGTGAAAGGCACCCTTGATTCAGTTCGCCAATTGAGGTTCAAACAGCTGAACCCTAGAGCATCCCAAAGCAAGTTGAAGAATTAAGGGTGATTTGCCAAATGAGTTTAATGACCCTGACTAATATTTCCTAGCTGGTTATTAAGTGAATTTTGGGCTAAATTTTAGGGTAGTATAAATTATCCAAAGGATTCAATTTTTACAGAGTTGGAAGGGTTATATTTGAGAAGTTAGATTAGCGAGTTGAAAAGAGAGAACATTTAATTTTGAAAGAAGTTTTTTTAGTTCTTGGGGTTTTATGATTTGAGACTTGTTTTTGATAATTGAAGTTAATCCCAAAGTGGGTTTTACTCTTATTTGCTTGATTTCAAGTTATACATAGCTACTTTCATGGAAGGCATAATTTACTCTACTTTTGGGATGGGTGGCTAAGAATCTTGAGATATCGAGGTGCTTTAATAGGTTTAGGTATTGATTTAATATAGTGAGTATTGTGCTATGCTCTGTTTTGTTGTTATTCATGCAGTAATTTTGCCTAATTACCATGGGGCTAAATTATTGGTTAAGGTTGCAAGCTTAATTCTTACTTTCGATCCCTAATTGATGCTCGAAAGAGATAAATTAGAATGAGTAATTAGTTCAATAATATCAATTTAGGTTTGAATTTTATGGAATTCTTGAAAGAACGGTTATGAGTTGGATTTACTTGTTATATTTTAAAATAGAAGATAGAGTAAGGTGTTGGGTACTTAGGATTGACAATTAGAGACTGAAAAAAGATTCGATGTAAGGATGCTTTCAAATCATAAGAAGTTTAGATTCATGAATAAAGATGAGTTTGCCTATTCATGTATGTAAAATACTATAGATGAAATCAATCACTCTTGTGTTACGTTGATTTCCAATCTCCGCACCCTAGATTGCTTGTTAACTCTTGATTTCATTTAAATTTTAGTTTGATTGTGATATTTGACAATCAAACCATTATATTAAGTTGGTGGTACCATCCTCCTAATTTTTCTAACTAGTACAAATGAGTTGATTAAAATTTGAAATTTCTTGATAAGATATATGTTATGATATACCATTCTCTTTAGGATTCAATCCTAACCCTTCGTTGGGTTTTGTACTGATGACGTTCAATCACTCTTTGAATTGATTTTAGGTTTGATTTGGGTGTTATTATTAGTGCGTTTATATATTACTATATGAATCCTCATATGAGTATGTTAAGTCGCTTGATAAATTACAAGGTGAATATGAGAATGTGACTAGCGATAGAGGAGTTGCATTGACCTGTATTTTAGGAAGTAAACTTAATTGGCATTAACCAGGACAGGTCGTATTGAAGAAATGGGGGTGGGGGTGTTTTACTTAGTTAGTGATAGGCTATAACTTAGGATAAATAAAAAGGAATTCATATTATTAATTAAAGTTAGAATAGACTTTGATCATTGTGTACTCGTAAGTTATTGATATTCGGACATGATTGAGTTTGATGATATGAATTAATAGCTTAAGATTGCACTGGTTATCCTTTGATGAAATCATTGAATTCTTTGTTTTGCCAGTATACTTCGAGTTGATATATTGAATTTTATGTTTGGGGAGAGGGTTAGGGTTTTAGCGTCATTATTTAGTAAATTGAGTACCTAATTAGAACATAAACTATATATACCATTATAAAGTGATTAGGTACCTCACTGATACACATACCGAATTTATTATTATTGTGGACCGAATAAAACAATAGTGTGATACGATTGTCATCCACACGTCACGACTATTGGACATAAATAAGACCCTTAGTATGTGTAAACTTTACTATTATTGTTTTGGTGTTAATGAATATTTTGAGTTATTCAATACGTTGAGATACTTGATACTTCCGTGGCCAATAATTTAATATGAGTTATGATGTGGAAAAAATACTTGCTAGGTTTTTTATTTCTATATGTTGCATGTCAAATAATATAGTCGACAAGACTAATCATCATAAATTAAAGATTTTATCTGATATAATGTTAAGTTTGATGAATGGAGTTGATTGAGGTGGAATAGGACCTTCATGGTGAACTGGTGATTTCAAAGTTGTTTAAGTTGCATAATCTAACTTGGTCAACTAATTATACTTTTACTACATCATCTTTAGGGTGTACATGTGTTAAATATTGATTAGAAGTCTCTCATGAAGCAAATAATAATTTCCCTTGAAATAACTAACGTCCAACTCATGTTCCTCGTTAATAACATGTTATTCCCAAAAGTGCATATAATGAGCTTTCCGATTGGACAAGCCAAAGAGCACTTCTCTAGGCACTCGTCGTTTTCGACCCCTCCGGAGGGCCACTTCATTCTACTTATGATTACTCCTAAAAGTTATACGGGTTAAGATTGTTGGTGTAAAATGTGTAGCTTAGCAAAGTAATTTTCAAATGCTTGTGAAAAATAATTGACGTAAATAATTTTAAAATCAGCGGAGTAGAGAAATTAATTCTATGAAATTTATGATATCATTATTAATTACTTAACATTTTCATTTGAATAGTGATGTCTTTTTAGAGTGGCAGAAATAGAGATATATGGGGAGGTCAACTAATTTTTTTTTAATTCTAATGCATGAAAATCTTCTTTCTTGCAAAATCAAATCAATTAGTAGAATTTAATTATATATATATATATATATATATATATATATATATATATATATATATATATATATATATATATATATAAATGAAAAAATTGAAATAACAAAGAAAAAGAAGGTGTAGAGAGTTTGGGTGAAGAAGACGATGATTGGAATAAGGGTGGAGTTGATTTATTTTCTCTATAAAGTAATCAATTTTAAATTAAAAAAATTCTTTTTAGTAATTTTAGTGCCAAGTTCCGACAAACAAAAAATTACAATCTTTTACAAAATGAATAAAACTAAAATACTATTTAAACCTATTCATGTGCATAATATTAAGTGAGGTACACTTATATTGCCGTAAAAACATTTTGTGTTAATAGGTACATGTTTTATACAATTTAGGTGTTCAATAGGTACAAATCTTAGTTAAAGTGTCAAAGTGAATAATAGCAAGTGCAAAATAAGTACTTAACCATAATGTACTGGTAAGATCACGCGGCTATCCCAGAAGTGAAACATAAATAAGTCAAAAGAACAACATAACCATGTAACATACCGAATATCAAATACATTGATTAACACAATCTTCATAGCATAAGAGAACCACACCACAACCACTCTTAAAGTTCATTTGTGCAATGCATAAACGGAGTCCCACTCCCCCACTCACACTAAGTAGAACTCTTTGAGAATTCATAAGTCATAGTTCATAAACAATACATACATTATAAAAAGTAGGTGGTCCTCCCAAGGAACCCAATGTAATGGTCATGTAATGGAACCAAAACTCAATCACTTTGTGCACCGGTGTGGTACCCAATACACTTAGCTTGTCAGAACATGAAAATCCAATCTCATTGTAGTGCCGGAATGTGGTAATTTGATCAAATATTTATGTTGGAACATGGCAATCTAATAAAAGTTAGCTTGTCGGAACGTGGAAATCTGATCCCCAATCACACACCACAATCACAAACAAAACTTCATCATAAAGATCATTTGATAAGAGATCATTCATGGCTTACAAATTACACCCTCATACTCTTTTACGTATTGTGTGATCTATAATGCAACATTCAAATATATACATGCATTATAATGAAGAAACAACAAACATATATCACACCAACATGAAATCAAAACCATCACCTACAATGAATCCAAGCTTGTATTCCCTAAGACACTTGAATTTTCCCTGTCTAGAAGCTTTCAGGTTGTTCTAGGTCTACAACAAATTGAAATACACAAGGATCAACAATCAAAGGTCTAGTTATTCGAATTATGACAAACTCAATAACCCTAGAACAAACCCGAGATAATAATAACCAAATTAGTGATTTTTTCCACGATAATTCATAGACTTCCTCATTAATAATCACCTAAGAAAATAGGTTCTACGGATCAAAAAATGAATTCGGGGACTTATAGCCTTTCCTTTAGCCTTAAAATGGTGAAAGTTGTTAAGAACTCGTCTGGGGTAACTTTACTAGTCCTAAAACTAAAAACAATACAAAAATAGGGTCGTCTTAGCATTTATAAGAGACATTAAAATGCATTTGTACCGCTTTAGCGAACCCATTGGTGCCGCAGCGCACCACCGACCTAAATTCCGTTACAACGGCCTTGTTGTGGAATGTACCCATTCAAAATATAAATTTTGGGAGTTCTACTCTTCCAAATTTGATTCCATAAAGTGCTACGAGTTACTTATCATCTTAACTATCCACTCACGTAATAAAATTCACAATTAGATTTCTTATTCAGCAGTAGATTTTCCCTACACCTTAATGAATCTGATTTCTTCCAAATTCAGACTAGGTTGGAAAATTCCAAGTTACTATGAAAGAGTTTTCTTTCCCCAATTCTTTCATCATTAACTTTTCCATAACGACAAAATGGATCGTTACAACAAATACCAATTTATCCATCATTTTTCCCCGAGTGATCAACAAGGAATGACTTGGGTAAAATAGAGGTAAATAGCATATGAAACTTCGAATTACTAAGCGTACTTATCTCGCATTCTCTCCTTACCAAATCTCATTACCTCCTAAGGTTTTCATGTCTACACCCTCAAACCAACCAATTTAATACCTACACCTCCTCCCTTATCATTCATCGACGAAGTCATCTCAACACTCGAGTGATATATATTGTTGTAATGAACTAATTAATGTAATGACTTAAGTTAAGAAATCATGTTAAATGAATAAGTACTTATATAGAGAAGTTAAGGGTTGTCTAATTACATTGTTAAGGGGGCATAGGAAAGATCACTTCGTATCTTACCTAGCTAAGTATTAATAATGACCTAGTTAGGGAAGATGGTTGATTGTGTAGATATGATCTAAGCCTTAGGTAGTCTTAAGGATTATTTATGTAATCTTGAAGAGGCCGATTATGGACGTTATTGTCTTGATTTAATTCAGTAAGTAATTTGATAGCCTTCGGAAATAGAATGTCATATCATCTATATGTTGTTGTATTAAGTTAGATGATTTCTATCTTAGGTTTTCTATAGGACCTCTTAAGAGTGTGTGCAAGGGATTGTATAGGCGGTAGCGTCACAAGTCGCTCAAATGACACTTAGAATCACCTTTGGTAGGAGAATTTCATGTATTTGTGGTTGATCTATTGTGAGTCTTTGTAACTCATTACAGTGTTTGAATTAATGAGTTGATGTTTAGTATTCCGAAATGTCTCTTAGTTTTTCAGGAAGTCTGTTTAGAATTTTGCAGTATATGTATCTAGTAAGTTGTGATACGTGTATTTAGTAATTTGTGCAAGAATTTTTGTTTTGTATTTTGAGTAGTATAAATAATTATGTAGTTGCTGATTTAAATCATCTCAAGTGGCCTTAAGTAGCCTATAATAAACTTGAACATTCACTAAATATACTATTTTCCTTCCATATTTCCTCCAAATTGGTATCAGAGAAGGTTTTTGTTCTTAATCTGGGGTTCGGTGAAGAAAAAAATATGGCATCCAAAACAAATGAAGGTGTTGTTTCTTCTGTTGTTTATACTCCATTTTGTGGTGGAATTGATTTTTGATACTGGAAGATATGAATGAGAACAAATTTGAACGCTGAAGGTTCAGGACTATTGTTGCAAATGGCTTTGAATGGCCAGACAACGATGGTGATCTTACAAAAGCAAAAATAAAAATCTTTGAGACTAAGTATCGTCTTGATGCAAATGCTTTGAGCAAAATCCAAATGGGACTCTTAAGAGCATATTTTGAAAAAATTGCTACTTGTGATACTGTAAAGGAAGGTTGGGATTTTCTGGAAACTGAGATGTATAGTGACGAAAATTTACGCACTATAATCATCAAACTCTTATAAGAGAGTTTCAAAATTTAAAGATGATAGAATATGAAAAATTGATGAATATTGCACAAGAGTCATTAATATTGTTAATGAAATAAGAAATCATAGTGTTACAATTAATTACAAAAAAATTGCGGAAAAGATTCTATTTTGTTTCATAGAAAAGTATGAGTACGCCATTGTTATGACTGAGGAGATGAAAGACCTTTTTAAGCTTTCCACAGAAGATCTAGTTTGATCATTTTGTGCACATGAGAAGTGAAATTTTTTTCGTGAATATCAACCCCAAGAGACGGTTTTCAAGTCTAAGACAAATGACAATTCTCAAAATTTCTAAAAAAATCAATAAAAGAAGAATCACAAGGCAAAAAACAAACAAGATCATGATGGTTCTTCCAAGAAGGTTGAAGAAAAAGGTGAGCAAAACACTGTTCTATTTTGTAAGCTTGCAAAAAGACTAATCACAATGTTAAAAAATGTTGGCACAAAAGCACACCCCAATGTGACTTTTGTAAAAAGTTTGACCACGTTGAAAAGGATTTTTGGCAAAAGAAATTAGCGCAAGCAATTTTTATTTAAAAAAGAGGAAGAAAAGGAAGAAAACCTTTTCTTTGCATCTAAATCAGATGCTTTAACAAAAAACAATGAATGGTATGTTGATAGTGGTTGTAGTAATCACATGACTGGAGATGAAAAGGATTTCCATTGAACTAATAATGCCATCACTACTAAAGTGAGAATGGGGAATGGAGCCTTAGTTGATGTGAAAGGTGAAGGTACTATTTCGATAAACATAAAAGGAAGTGGTAAGCAAATTCATGATGTTCTTATGTTCCTGACTTGGAAAATATTTTGTTTAGTGGTTGTCAACTCATGGATTGTTATTCTCTTGTTTGTAGAGATAATTATAGCAGTATTTATGCTAAAATTGAGCCAAATAAAGTTATTGTTGGAGTAAAGATGATAAAAAGAAACTTTCCTTTGCAATTTCATTACAATGTATTAAAAATGAAATTGCAGATGATTAATGGCTTAGGCACAAAAGATTTTGCTACTTGAATTTTCATGGTTTGAAGCTTCTGAAGCAAAAGGACATGGAGAAAAGCCTTCCTCAGATACATACTGAGGTGTATCCATGTGTAAGTTGTATAATGGAAAAGCAACATAGGAAGTTTTTCTCAAAAGGGGTGTCTTGGAGAGAAAGTGTACTTTCGGAACTAATCCATGTCAACATTTACGGACCAATGAAAACTCTATTTCTTGGAAGTCAAAGGTATTTTATAATCTTAATTGATGATTTCTCAAGAATTACGGGTCTATTTCTTGAAAGAAAGTCAGAAGTATTTGCTACATTCAAGAAATTTGAAATTCCTTGTTCAGAAGTAAAAGGTTGCAACATACAAACAATTCGCAGTGATAGAGGAGGTTAATACACAAGTCGAGAATTTGAAGAATATTTTAGTAATGATGGCATTAAGAAGAAATTTACAACAGGGTATACTCCTCAACAAAATGGTGTATCTAAAATAAAAAACAGAACAATTGTCGAAATGTCCAGAACTATGATGAAATAGAAAGGGCTGCCAAAATATTTTTGGGCAGAAGTAGTGCATACAGCTGTTCATATCCTTTACAAGAGTACAACAAAGGCACTAATGGACAAGACACCACTTTAAGCTTGGAGTATAATTAAACCTTCTGTTACACATTTTTAGATTTTTTGGGTGTATTTGTTATGCTGATGTACCTACTGAGAAAATAACCAAATTGTATGAAAAAATTAAAAAATGTATCTTTCTTGGTTATAGTGATGTGACAAAAGGATATATACTTCTCGATGTAAAAACTAACAAACTTGTTGTTAGTAGAGATGTTATTTTTGATGAAAAAACAACATGGAATTGGGAGGACAAAAAGATATAGAATACCGTTATCATATCTTTAAACCAAGAAGAGGACGAGCAAGATGAAGATGTCTCTGAAGGGGGAGAAATTCCAGATTCAAATGATGAAGAATCGCCTCCAAGAGGAACAAAGATGTTGAGTGACTTTTATCAAAGAAGTAACTTTGCCGGTTTTAAGCTAGAAAATTATGAAAAAGCAATAAAGCATGATATTTTGAAGAAAGCCATGGAAGAAGAAATTCGAATGATTGAAAAAAGTAATACTTGCGAGCTTGTGGCTATACCCAGAGAAAGAGAAGTTGTAAGTCTAAAATGGATTTACAAAATCAAACTCAATCATGAAGGAGATATTCAAAATCATAAAGCAAGGTTGGTTGCTAGAGGCTTCACGCAAAAATTAGGTATTGATTTTTATGAAACTTTCTCTCCATTTGCTCGTCTTGAGGCAATTAGAACTGTAATTATAGTTGTTGCACAGAAAATGGAAGATCTTTCAATTTGATATTAAATCTACATTTCTAATGGAAACTTGATGAAGAGATTTATGTTGAGCAACCTCAAGGATTTTTTATTGTTCAAGGGGGACAAGAAGAGAAGGTGTACATGCTTAAAAAAATCTCTTTATGGGCTGAAGCAAGCTCCAATAGCCTGGTACAATGAAATTGATACATACATTCTAAAAAATAATTTTTAGAGAAGTAAAAGTGAAGCCACTTTGTATGTGAAGAAAGAACATGTCAACATTATCATTTTTTGTCTCTATGTGGATGATCTGCTCTAAACAGGAAATGATGTAAAGATTATGCAAAAATTCAAGCAGGATATGATGCAAGCCTATGAAATGAGTGATCTTGGGTTTCAAATTTATATCTTGGGCATCGAAGTTTCTCATGTGAAAGAAGGAATTTTCATTTCAAAATAATAATACTAAAAGTATTCTTTAAAAAATTCAAAATGATGGATTACTTGTCTGTGACAATACTATTAACAGCAAATGAGAAGTTTAGAAACGATGATGGAGAAAAGAAAGCTAATAACTCACTTTATAGGAGTTTGAATTAGAAGTTTGTTATATCTAAAATTCAACACGACCAAATATTATATTTGCTACTATTTTATTATCCAGATTCATGAAAGAACCAAGCCAAGCACATTTTTGAGCTGCAAAGCGTGTTCTACGCTACTTGCAAGGAACAATGGATTATCGGATAATGTATAAATTTTGTGGATATTTGAACTTAATTGGTTATTCTGATAGTGATTGGGCTGGAAGTGTAGATGACATGACGAGTACTTCTGGTTATTCTTTCTTATGTGGATCAAGAATTTCTTCTTGGTTATCAAAAAAGCAAAGTGTTGTTGCTCAATCCACTGCGGAAGCAAAATATGTTTCAGCATCCAAGGCTACTTCTCAAGCTATTTTGATTAGGAGAATATTTGAAGACATTGGTGAAAAAAAAGAGGGATTGTTTTGTATTTTATAACGTATCAGCAATTGCAATTGAAAATAATCCATTCATACATGAAAGATTAAAACATATTTCCATCAAGTATCATTTTATCCGAGAAGCACAAGAGAAATGCGAAATTCTATTGCATTATTGTCAGACAGGAGAACAACTTCCTGACATCTTCACCAAAGTACTTCCTTGAGAAAATTTTTTCCATCTTTGGGAACGCATTGGTATTATCAAGCAAATAATTAAGGGGGATTGTTGGTATTAATGCATCAATGTTCAGTCTTCCATGATTGTCTCTTAGTTTTCAGGAAGTCTCTTTAGAATTTCATAGTAAATGTATCTAGTAAATTGTGATATATGTATTTAGTTATTTGTGCAACACTTTTTGTTTTCTATTTTTTATAGTATAAATAGTGTTGTATTTGATGATTTTAATCATCTTAAGTGTCCTTAAGTAGCCTATGATAAAAATGAATATTCACTAAAGATACTGTTTTACTTCAATATTTCCTACATATAGGTGGTCTTAAGGATCATTTAAGTGTACCTAGAGATGTTGTATGCGCGGTATCTCTTTATCTTACCTAAGTGAGTCTTAGGATATCTTTTAGTTTGGGAATGACATATGCTAAGAAGGTGTTACGGTGAAGTAAGGAAATTCACTGTAACATCGGAAATTAGTCAATGTAAAATGACCTAAGTTTACTGTAAAATTTTAAAAATATTCCTAATTGTTTAAGTCAATTCTTATGTGTTTCTAAGTTGTTACTGATGTTATTATGATTATGTTATGATATTTAAATCAAAAGATGCATATTTCCAATAAATGTCTGTTTTCATGATTTTAGTATATCATACTTAGTACATGTGGTTGTACTAATTCCATGATTTTATCTATCTCTAAAGTGATTCATGGATGAAGGTTCTTTTGTATAGCTAAGCTTGGATTAGGAGATAGTTCAAGCAAATTGAAGTATGTTCTCATTTGACTCGAGGGAATTGATGCCTATTATTTCCTTTATCAAGGTATTCTACTAGACTTAGTAGTACTTATTTCTATTACGTATGGGTCGTGTCCCAAAGTACTCTTGTGTCTATTATTTGATGAAATGAGACTGAGTATTTCCTATGAGTTTTATATGAAAGAGTTTTTAAATACTTATATAATGTTTACGAAAAGTTTTAATTTCGTATAACATTTCATATGTTTATATACGATGAACGATACTAAAGGGATTGTACAAGACCTCCAAGAGGTCAATTACGACGGTTGCACTCCGAGAGTGACAAATCTTTTAGGGTGTGGTATCGGGATGTGAGAATGACTTAGGTGAAGGTTACCATATACTCTGGTAAATTGGCCAAACGCTTGTGATAATGAGGCTGACAGGCAGGGAAAAAAGTACAATTTTAGGAACCTTTAAAGATAGATATATGTTATCTTACAAAGTGCTTTCAGGCTTTGAAAGATTGAAACAAAAATATTTTCAAAGTAAGATTACACTTACAAAGTATCTCGAATAATCCTGATATGGATATGAACAAATTTTTTCCTTATTCAGTTGAATGATTCCTTCAGGGCAGTCGCCAAGCTCAAAAGGTTAGCTTTGACAAGACTCTTTGGTGTATAACATGTAGAGATTTAATTTATTGTTTGCATTAACGTAAAAAACAACTTACCACATTTTTTTATTGAACATGACACCAAGTTTCAACTCAAATATGAAAGAAAGGAATACATCTTCAAGGAAAAAAATGCAGCCTTTACTGGCTGATTCTCCTATCAAGACCATTACTTGTAAGGCTGGTAAAAGAATTTGTAGAAGTTTAACAACAAAAAATCCTTTTTCGGGGACCATGCTATGTAATATCTGTTGCTTCTCATGTTGACATAGAAAAGATTTTCAATGTTGGCATTTGTGTTTTGCGTGACTCAAAAAAGGAGTGGAAAAGAGTTGCATTCTTATCGAATTAATCAAGGCAAATGCATATCTAGGTTAATGAAGTGTACTTTATTTCCCACTGATTCTATTTTTTTTGTACTTGAGGTTTATAGTTACAAGAATGACCAATTTGATAATCATATCACCTTACAAAAGACTATACATTCCAGATTCATTCAAAAAGGTAAGTTATGTGGATAACACTGGTAACTTCTCTGCCTTCTCATTGTCTTCTTTATGTTGATCTGTCACTTTGACTTGTTTATGTATATTTATGCAAGATATTTTAGTGTGTACAAATGTGGTTCTCGTGCATTGTGAATTTCGTCTATTTCAGTGCTTCCCATTGTCCACAAATACAAAAAAAAAACACTTGGTGCAACTAAACTTCAATATTAACATAAAATAATAATCTTGAGTGTTGTAGAAGGAAATAAAACTAGAGAGCCTTGTAAAGAGTATGGAAGAGGAATTATTTGTTTTACAGCCAGTGCACCAATTAAATTCTATCCAACTGCTCCTTGGTCCTTAGCAGATGAAAGAAATGAATAGCTTCCTTACTAAGAGTTTTGAGCTTTGGTGTAATCACTCATGGATATCTTGTAACATGTTGCTTTGGCGAATATAAACAATAATCCTTTCATAAAGAGTTCTTTCCAGCCCCTACGACATAGAATTGAATGTCACATCCATGATCTGTGTCACCACATTGGTGAAGTTATTGGTTTACTGTTGATTTTTCAGGTCGACTACTCTACGGTTTAGATGATTAGATAATACAACATATTGTATAACAATTAAAGAGATAAAAGACACAATTGATACAAAGAAGCTCAACCATATTTTATGATGATGATGTCTATATTTTGTCTTTCGTATTTCTGGAATGATGGTTTAGTGCTCAATTTTCTATTTTTAACAAATCTTATGGCAGTTCATACCCTACTCTATCTCTAATGTTATATAGGGTTCTCTTCATCTGTCTAATGCTACTATTAACGATGTGTCTATTTATGGACAATGGTTTTCATGAATCTATTCTCTTGATCATTAATACTAAATTTGGTGCATTGCAAGTGATAAATCTCATCCAGAAAAAAAGCGCTAGATAATTTCTGCTTAGCTACCCTATTGTGATGGGAGGTAACAAATACCCTGTGGAATGTGCCTGCTTAGCTTGATATTGGAGCAAGAGAAAAATATAATTAAAACTGTAATGTACAACCCAATATCAGTTGCATTTTTTGTCTATATGCTCCTTCATTTCCTTTCACGTGTATAGCAAAAAACAGTACAAGTAAAAAGTACTATCTCATTTGGCCATACTTGAACATTCACTACATCAAAACAAAGCTTTAGCGCCATTAATTAGCAATACCTATAAATATGCATTTTTAGAGGCAATTAATGCTCTTTGTATATTTCCCTTATGAATTTAGCGACATTGGATCGAATGACACTTAACTAATATCGGTAAAGACTTTAAAACTATTTATTAATATGTCTATTTATTGCCGCTAAAGATTTTTTTTTTTGTTGTAGCGATTTATACATTATCACCATATGCTCAAAATGAAAGAGCTCTAGTTTGTTCGTTATTTGAATGATCCATGTACCTTGTTGTTTAAGTAAATATACATTCAAAGCAACAATTGGTTAGTTTAAATTGCATGGATACTCAATTTCAATGTCATCGTTTAATTATGTCCTCGTTTTTTTCAATTGGTATTTCTGACAAATGATGACAGTCAGTGTTTCAAGTTAGTGTTGACGATGTCTAATAGGATTAACGGATATATCTAAATACAGTTTTTAAAATAGATGTTTATTTATACTTGTCGTGTTTTATGAATAAACACATAATTAATCAATTATCATCACTTGTCGAGTTTGATAAATCAATAGAAAATTTTGGCGGTCAACTAACTGAATAATTAAGATTTATTCCTTTAAGTCCATATAAGCGAAATGTCTGACATTTTTCATGATTCAAATAAGTTAATTTTTAAAAATTCAAAAGAATTGTTAGGATTTTCCCTCAACTTTATCTTTTCTTTTTATGATCGTATAAAGTCAATACTGTATATTTAGGAGGACAATTTATGAATTATAGTATAGCACTCGACAACCAAAATGCAGATCTTTTAGAAGTTGCGGGCGTACTCCACTGTTTTCACTCATGGATCGTAGGGTGATACATGGTCCGTTCTGGGCATCCATAGTTCACCACCGACAAACCCCTTCCCTGAACCCCTAGATAATCAGCTAGGGTCAGCCCCCTGCGGACCACATATCACGTCATGATCTGTGGTCCATTGTATCACCGGCATACTAAAACTACAAATATGAAGATTCCAAGAGTTGCACCTGGCTGTGACGGGCACCGTCCACAGACCGCAGGAGGACCCACTGTCTATTCTTCAAGTCCATGGTGCATAACCTACGATCCTTCCCCCAAAAGCCTAAAGAAAATCAGCAAAGCGTCAAGACACTCAAGGACCTATGGACTATAGGTTAGACCACAGTCTGTGGTCCAGGGCCGTAGGTCGGACCCCAACTAAAGCCTACTAGTCACTAATCTATGGTTTACCAGCACAACCGCTGGTCGATCCATGGTACGTGGGCCTGGTCTATCTGTTGACCCTGACAATAGTTTAGTTAGAGGTCTTGTTGTATTTTGGTTATGTGTTGGAACCCTAACCTACGTTTTTTAAACCTTAAGTTACGTAGTTTTTGTCAGTTCTAGACTAGAAACTTAATTAGAACTTAACATAGTCAGTTCTTTCTCAAAATAATTGATGAAACTTAGAACTAGAGAGGATAAGAATCGACAAAGATTTAAAAAATGATACAATGTTTTGATTAGTTTCAGCCCTGAAATAGAATGATTTCAACATGGAGTTCATCACCAGGTAGGTGAGATTTCACTATTGAGTTCTTTTCACCTATTAGGTTCCTAGGATTAAGTCAGATTCATCATTTCCTCAATATTATCTACACCTAGGGCTTCTAAAATTTTAGTAGATTATTATGAATTTGTTAATTTAAGGTTACTAATAATATTATATTGATTCAAACATCCTTAGGTGTAGATCCTTTCATAAATTTAGAACCCTATCTATGTAGTTCTTTTAGTTCATGAACAACACATGCTAGGTTAGATATTTCATATATACATGCCTTCGATTTGAATGTTTCATTATTAATATATTAATATTGCATTTTAATTTAGAATGAAAACTTTTGAGCTATCTAGTATTAATGAAATTTAGTAATAAAATGTTAATTACATAATCAATTGGGAGAAATCTAATACCTAGTGGACTAGGGTCACTCACCCTCAAGTCCCATAACTATGTGCCCTGTAGTTTCTAAGTCCTCTATGTGGGCATCATCTTAGTGATCATGCCATCATGCCTCAATACCTCTATCACGGAATATTGGGTCCTCCCGGTGAGGCTTATGCATCGGACTTCACATTTAGCTTGTGTGGTTTATATCGGTTATTGGTAACTCCCACAATTTAGTTAGACTCTATTGCAATGACCAGGATATCAATTACTAATTAGTACTCAGTCTATAAATGTTATAAACTTGGTCATTGCATTAAATATTTAATTTTAACTTTTGTGAGTATATTCTCCTTTTTTATCTCTTATCATTGCTCACATTTATGCTTTGACTCAGTTATGATTATTGTTAAAATTTATTCTATTTTGAATGTTCAGAACCTTTCTAGAACTCACACATACTCTTTGCTAGATCTTCTCGTGATGTAGGTTCATGTTCTCAAACTCCGGATCACACATATATCTATTCCTTATCTTCAATTCATCAACATTAGTGGTGAGTCCTCATTCTTCGAGAACGAGTGACATGATTATGTTTCTTTGCTTTCAGTTTTTGTTCCAATATCACTCGATTTAGTTGGGTCATTTACCAAAACATATAGTAAGTTTAGAGGCTTATCTCCTACATTGTTAGATTCAGTTATAGTGTTAGAGTTCAGCTTTTTAGATTTATTCAATTTCTTACTTTTCATTTATTCATATAGTATATGCGTATTCCCTATAATTTTAGATTATTCGCATGATTTAGATTCAACAAAATAATTCTTTACTCTAGAATCTGAGATATCTAACCGAACCATGATATTGGAGAAGAACTGAATGTCCAAATCCAAGGGTCTCTCCTTAACAGATAAGAAGGCTATACTACCCATATTCACCGCCTTCCAGCTCAAGGTGTCTTCTACCACATTCTCCTTCCCTGAATTATAGAGAGTAGAGAGATCATAGTCATCTAAGAGCTCAATCTGTCACGACCCAAATCAGGGACGCGACTGGCACCCACATTTACCCTCCTATGTGAGCGAACCAACCAATCTAACCTTTAACATTTTAATACAATATCAACAAAAGAAATGCGGAAGACTTAAACTCATTAATAAAACAACTCAAAACTATTATTATTATCCCCAAAATCTGGAAGTCATCATCACAAGAACATCTATCCTCAAATTACTAAACTAAAATGCCTAAGAACAAAAATAACTAAAGAGCTAGTCCATGCCGGAAGTTCAAGGCATCAAGACTTGAAGAAGAAGATCCAGTCCAAGCTAGACGCATTAGCTCACCCTGAATTTTCCGAAGGTAGTGAAGACCGGCTCGAATTACTGTTGTGTTGAAGTTGACGGAACGTTTGCTGCATTACACAATACAAAGAAGAAAACATAAAAGTAGGGGGTCAGTACAACCACAAGTACTGAGTAGATATCATCGGCCAACTCAAAATAGAAATAATATATATCAAGTAATATTATAAATCAACTATAAGCTCAACATGTAGAAACAACAAGTATTATAATCGTCAATAAATACCATCAAGTTCATCCATGAGGACTCAAGCCTCAATACCACACTCATTTGGGAAATAAGTTCATTATGTTGAGTATATTATCATCTTTCAAGATTCATTATCTTTCTTCCTCTTGTGTCGGTACGTGACACTCCGATCCCCTACCACTATGTGTCGGTACGTGACACTCCGATCCCCTAATTCTACGTGTCGGCACGTGACACTCCGATCCCCTATATGTGTCGGAACGTGACACTCCGATCCCCTATATGTGTCGGTACGTGACACTCCGATCCACTAACATCATTCTATCCATTCATCAAGCCTTCTCTATACCAAGGCATCATCAATCCCCTTACTTTAATTCATCAAGCCTTCTTTTATACCAAGGCATCATCAATCCCCTTACTTTAATTCATCAAGCTTCTTTTATACCAAGGCATCATCATTAATATCATAGATTAAAGTTTCTTTCAAGATTTGGGATTCAATAGCTTCATCATGCTTTGTTTTATCAAAATCACATAATCATAATCATGCAAGCATACAATTTAAGCATATAGTAGGGTTTATAATACTATCAACACATATCATTCAATATTAAGAGTTTACTACAAGTACCATGAAAACCATAACCTACCTCCACCGAAGACTAGTGATCAAGCAAGAATTCTCCCCAAAGCTTTCTTCTCCTCGTTCAATCTCCCTCAATTCGTTTCTCCTTTCTCTCTCTTGTTCTTTCTCTTTGTTTTATTCAAACCTCCTTCTCTTACCCTAATTAACATATAATTCAGTGTAAAAGAGGACAATAGAACCCACTAATTAACTTAAGGTTACCTCTTTTAACCCCCAAGTAATTAGACTTATTAATATTAACCCTCAATCTTTATAATTAAGGAAAGAATAGTCCAAAACGACCCTTAAAACGTGTAGAGAAATCCCATTTTGCCTGGGATTTGCGCAACCTGTGACGGGCCGTCGTGCCTGCGACGGTCCGTCACGATGGTCGTCGCAACCTCCCCAACTTCCAGGTGGACTGTGACGGCCCGTCACACCAGTGACGGTCCGTCTTGCACCTCCGTCCTGACGGTCAGAAACTCGTTTCTTGTACCAAATTCTCAAAAGTTGAAGTGTTTTGCAACGGAAACTCATGACGGTTCGTCGTGGATGTGACGGACGTCCTGCAGGTCCGTCACAATTTACAGAGAGTCGATTTTAATATCCAAATTGAAGAATTCTAAGTGTCATGGAACGAAACCTCCTCGACGGGCCGTCGTGACCACGACGGTCCGTCGTGACATCCGTCGTCCCAGCCAGTTTTTCCAGAATTAAAATCTGCTGCTCAAAACGACTAAACAGGTCGTTACAATAGATACCATTTTCCCATCGTTCGTCCCCGAACGATCAAAAGAAGAAAAACAATGGCGAAAAGGAGTACCTGAATCTGTAAACAGATGTGGATATTTTTCTTGCATATCTGCCTCCTTCTCCCAAGTAGCTTCTTCAACCGGTCGATTCTTCCATTGAACTTTGATGGATGCAATCTCTCTCGACCTCAACTTGCGAACTTCTCTATCTAATATAGCAACCGGTTCCTCTTCATAAGTCAAGTTCTCATCCAACAAAACTGAATCCCAACGGATAATGTAGTTTCCATCTCCATGGTATCTTTTCAACATGGATACATGAAATACCGGATGCACTCCGGACAGTCCTGGGGGCAAGGCTAATTCATAAGCCACCTCCCCTATTCGCTTTAGTACCTCGAATGGTCCAATATACCTTGGACTTAGCTTACCTCTTTTTCCAAACCGCATCACCCCTTTCATGGGTGAAACCTTCAACAAGACTTGTTCACCTTCAATGAACTCTAAGTCTCTAACCTTCCGGTCTGCATACTCCTTTTGTCTACTTTGCGCCGCTAGAAGCTTTTCTTGAATGCCTTCACCTTATCTATAGAATCTCTCAACAGATCAGTCCCCCAAGGTCTAACTTCAAAGGCATCAAACCAACCGATGGGAGATCTACACCTCCTCCCATACAATGCTTCAAATGGAGCCATATCAATACTGGAGTGATAGCTATTATTGTATGAAAACTCCGCCAAAGGTAAAAAGCTATCCCAATGGCCACCAAACTCTATCACACATGCACGAAGCATATCCTCCAACACTTGAATCGTTCGCTCAGACTGTCCATCGGTCTGAGGGTGAAATGCAGTGCTAAGGTCCAACCTAGTACCCAATTCGGCCTGCAATGTTTTCCAAAACTTAGAAGTAAACTGCGTACCTCTATCTGATATGATGGATAGTGGAACCCCAAGCAATCGAACGATTTCTGAGATGTAGATTTTTGCTAACTTCTCTGCATTGTAAGTCACGTTGACCGGAATGAAATGAGCAGACTTAGTTAACCTATCAACAATCACCCAAATGGAGTCATACTTACCCATTGTCTTTGGAAGACCAACCACAAAGTCCATTGCGATTCTCTCCCACTTCCATTCAGGAATGGGCATTCTCTGAAGCGTTCCTCCGGGCCTCTGGTGCTCATACTTTACTTGTTGACAATTTGGACATTTGGCAACAAACTCAACAATATCTCGCTTCATTCTACTCCACCAGAAGTGTTGCTTTAGGTCGCGGTACATCTTGGTTGCACCCGGATGTATAAAATACCTCGTACTATGAGCCTCTGTCAGAATAGTATTGATCAAATTATCGACGCGGGGTACACATACCCTTCCCTTAATCCTCAAAACACCTTCCTTGTCGATTGTTGCTTCTTTGGCCTCTCCTTGCAACACTTTATCTCGAATCCGGATCAATTTCTCATCGTCAAACTGTTTTCCCTTGATCTTGTCAAGGAAGGAGGATCTTGCTTCCACACAAGCTAACAATCCTCCCTTCTCATTTACTTCTAGCCTCATGAGGTCATTAGCCAAAATCTGCACTTCATTAGCTAATGGACGTCTCGAAGCTTGCAAGTGAGCTAGACTTCCCATGCTTCCCGCCTTTCTACTCAAAGCATCTGCCACAACATTCGCCTTCCCCGGATGATACAAGATAGTGATATCGTAGTCCTTCAGTAGTTCCATCCATCTCCTTTGTCTTAAGTTCAAATCTTTCTAAGTAAAGACATACTGTTAACTACGATGATGCGTGTAGATTTCACACTTAACCCCATATAAATAATGCCTCCATTGCTTCAATGCAAATACTACCGCGGCCAACTCCAAATCATGGGTCGGATAGTTACGTTCATGCACCTTTAATTGCCTCGAAGCATAAGCAATCACATTCTTCTCTTGCATTAGCACTGCACCCAAACCAGAATAGGATGCATCACAATAAACAATGAAGTTCTTACCCTCTACTGGCAAGGTAAGGATAGGTGCGGTAGTCAACAAGGTCTTAAGCTTCTGAAAGCTTTCCTCACATTCATTTGACAATACAAATGGAACATTCTGCTTCGTCAAGTTCGTCAATTGGGAAGCAATAGAAGAGAATCCCTTGACGAATCGGCGGTAGTAGCTAGCTAGCCCCACAAAACTCCTTATCTCTTACACATTAGTAGGTCTTACCCAATTTTTCACCGTCTCAATCTTGGATGGATCCACCATCACTCCATCCTTAGAAACCACGTGCCCCAGAAGGACACTGAATCTAGCCAAAACTCACACTTGGAGAATTTCGCATAAAGCTTTTTCTTTCTCAACAACTC
Source organism: Solanum corneliomulleri (assembly GCA_027704805.1). NCBI lineage: Eukaryota > Viridiplantae > Streptophyta > Magnoliopsida > Solanales > Solanaceae > Solanum > Solanum corneliomulleri. The sequence goes on from JAKWIY010002799.1 coordinate 47,150, forward strand.
TAACACCATTCTCAAATGCTCCTCATGTTCCTTCTTACTCTTGGAGTATATCAGTATATCATCAATAAACACGATCACAAAGAGGTCCAAATATGGCTTGAAAATCCCATTCATCAAGCTCATGAAAGAGGCGGGGGCATTAGTAAGACCAAAGGACATTACCACAAATTCATAATGCCCATACCTAGTTCGAAAAGCAGTCTTTGGCACATCTGTGGCTCGTATTTTCAATTGGTGATAACCGGATCTCAAGTCAATTTTTGAGAAGACGCAAGCACCTTGTAACTGATCGAACAAGTCATCAATGCAAGGAATGGGGTACTTGTTCTTAATAGTTACTTTGTTCAACTGTCGGTAATCTATGCACATTCGGAAACTCCCATCCTTCTTCTTCACAAATAGCACCGGAGCACCCCAAGGAGATGCACTTGGTCTAATGAAGTCTTTGCTCAACAACTCTTAAAGTTGTGCTTTTAACTCTCTTAACTCTGCGGGAGCCATTCTATAAGGGGGTATAGAAATGGGGCGAGTACCTGGTTCCAAATCAATGCAGAAGTCTATATCCCTATCTGGTGGCATACCAGGAAGATCTCTAGGGAACACATCCAAAAACTCACGGACTACCGAAACTGACTCAATCGAAGGTACTTGAGCAGTGTCATCCTTGAGATGTGCCAAGAAAGCTAAGCACCCTTTACTCACCATTTTCTTAGCACGAAGAAAGGAGATGATACGCACCGGATTGGAAGTGTAGTCGCCCTCCCACACTAACGGATCTGCCCCAGGCTTGGCTAACGTCACAGTTTTAGCATTGCAATCCAGAATCGCAAAATTCGGAGAAAGCCAAGTCATACCCAGAATTACATCAAAGTCATCCATTTCTAAAATGACCAAATCTACATAAGTGTTGCTCCCCACAAAATTGACCAAACAAGACCTATATACCCTTTCAACTATTACCGACTCACCCACCGGGGTCGAAACACGAATAGGTATGTCAAGTAATTCACAATGTAATTTTAGACCATTAGCAAATGAGGAAGATACATAAGAAAATGTGGATCCAGGATCAAACAATACGGAAGCCATGCAATCACAAATCAAAAGGTTACCTTTGATAACAGCATCAGACGCCTCCGCTTCAGATCTCCCAGGGAAAGCGTAGCAATGGGCCCTATCGTTTGTCTGTCTGTTGCCCCTACCATGTTGTGTAGTAGTGGCTCCGTTTTGCCCATCACCTATGCCGTTTTGGTGACCACCATTACCTCGACCACCACGTCCTCCAGAAAAGCGGCCTCTACCATGACCACCTCTATAGCTATTGGGGGTCTGTAACTCTGTTTTGGACAATTCCTCCTAATATGTCCAATCTCCCCACATCCATAGCACTCTCTGGAGTCAGGCATAGGTCTCTCGGAGTAGTGTTGACCGTTCTGAGGTGGACCCCCAACTACAGTCTGTAGTGAAGACTGTATTGGTCAAACTGAGTGACCTCCGGAGTTCTGTCCTCTAGAGTAAGAACCATTAAACTCACCTCCCCTTCGAAACCTCTTTGATGTCGATGTCGTGGTGAAGTCATCTGGCTTCACTCCTTCCACCTCTATCACAAAGTCTACCACCTCTTGGAAGGATGTTGCCGTAGCCGCCACCTGTAAGGCTGAAATCCGCAACTCTGACCTCAACCCCTTCACGAAACGGCGAATCCGTTCTTGTGGACTGAAACAAAGTTGGGTGGCATACCTGGATAATGCGCGAAATTTAGCCTCATATGCATTAACCGTCATTCTACCTTGCTCTAAACTCAAGAACTCATCCCTTTTTCTATCCCTCAAAGTCCTTGGGATATACTTCTCCATAAACAGGGTAGAGAATGATTCCCTAGTCATAGGTGGTGCCTCTGTTGGTTGACACTCACCATGTGACCGCCACCACATTTTGGCGTTCCCTTGAAACTGATAGCTTACGAACTCAACGCCAAACCGTTCTACTATCCCCATCTTGTGTAGTAGCTCATGACAATCAACCAGAAAATCGTAGGCATCCTCTGATTCTGCACCCTTAAAGACTGGAGGTTTCAATTTCAAGAACTTACTGAAAAGTTCATGTTGATCGTTTGTCATTATAGGCCCAGTAGTCAGACGTGGAATGTGCCTATCTCCAATGTTGCATCCATGCGGGGAGCCATAGTAGCCACATGTCGTATCTCTGAAACCGGAGGTGTTGGTGCAGAAACCACTGGAGGTGCCTGACCCTGATCAGACAACCCGCTAAGATAAGCAAGTACTTGGTTGATCATCTCTGGGGTAGGTTGGGGGGGCAATTCCTCATGTTGCACTTGTTCAGTTTCCCCTTCCTCACCCTCTCTTACCACATCCTCAGTCGGTGGAGGAGTCACCGCCCTAGTATCAGATGGGCTAGGTGCTCGTCCTCTTCCTCTAGAGGACGTCCGCCGACGACCTCTTCCACGGCCTCTTGCCGCTGTTCTTCCTCGAGCCACAGCCCCAGTGGCAGGCTCAGTCGTTTCCTGTCTTTCCGTTGTTGCTGCTGGTGCGTTCGTTGCTCTAGTTCTAACCATCTGCGAAATAGAGTGAAGATGGTAAGATACCAATTTGTATCACCTAGATACCAATTGGACTGAAGTAGTAGCACGAAAGAAAGAATGAAAGAATGGAATTTTTCTAAAGTCTTAAAGCCTCTCAAAGAAAAGTAAAGGCGTCCCCCCACCGTTCCTTAAGACTCTACTAGACTCGTTCTTGTGTGATGAGACCAATGAACCTAATGCTCTGATACCAAGTTTGTCACGACCCAAATCGGGGACGCGCTGACACCCACATTTACCCTCCTATGTGAGCGAACCAACCAATCTAACCTTAACATTTTAATACAATATCAACAAAAGAAATGCGGAAGACTTAAACTCATTAATAAAACAACTCAAAACTATTATTATTATCCCCAAAATCTGGAAGTCATCATCACAAGAACATCTATCCTCAAATTACTAAACTAAAATGTCTAAGAACAAAAATAACTAAAGAGCTAGTCCATGCCGGAAGTTCAAGGCATCAAGACTTGAAGAAGAAGATCCAGACCAAGCTAGACGCATTAGCTCACCCTAAATTTTCCGAAGGTAGTGAAGACCGGCTCGAATTACTGTTGTGTTGAAGTTGACGGAACGTTTGCTGCATTACACAAATACAAAGAACAAAACATAAAAGTAGGGGGTCAGTACAACCACAAGTACTGAGTAGATATCATCGGCCAACTCAAAATAGAAATAATATATATCAAGTAATATTATAAATCAACTATAGCTCAAGATGTAGCAACAACAAGTATTATAATCGTCAATAAATACCATCAAGTTCATCCATGAGGACTCAAGCCTCAATACCACACTCATTTGGGAAATAAGTTCATTATGTTGAGTATATTATCATCTTTCAAGATTCATTATCTTTCTTCCTCTTGTGTCGGTACGTGACACTCCGATCCCCTACCACTATGTGTCGGTACGTGACACTCCGATCCCCTAATTCTACGTGTCGGTACGTGACACTCCGATCCCCTATATGTGTCGGACGTGACACTCCGATCCCCTATATGTGTCGGTACGTGACACTCCGATCCACTAACATCATTCTATCCATTCATCAAGCCTTCTCTATACCAAGGCATCATCAATCCCCTTACTTTAATTCATCAAGCCTTCTTTTATACCAAGGCATCATCAATCTCCTTACTTTAATTCATCAAGCCTTCTTTTATACCAAGGCATCATCATTAATATCATAGATTAAAGTTTCTTTCAAGATTTGGGATTCAATAGCTTCATCATGCTTTGTTTTATCAAAATCACATAATCATAATCATGCAAGCATACAATTTAAGCATATGGTAGGGTTTATAATACTATCAACACATATCATTCACTATTAAGAGTTTACTACAAGTAGCATGAAAAAACCATAACCTACCTCCACCGAAGACTAGTGATCAAGCAAGAATTCTCCCCAAAGCTTTCTTCTCCTCGTTCAATCTCTCTCAATTCGTTTCTCCTTTCTATCTCTTGTTCTTTCTCTTTGTTTTATTCAAACCCTCCGTCTTTTCCCTAATTAACATATAATTAAGTGTAAAAGAGGACAATAGAACCCACTAATTAACTTAAGGTTACCTCTTTTAACCCCCAAGTAATTAGACTTATTAATATTAACCCTCAATCTTTATAATTAAGGAAAGAATCGTCCAAAACGACCCTTAAAACGTGTAGAGAAATCCCATTTTGCCTGGGATTTGCGCAACCTGTGACGGGCCGTCGTGCCTGCGACGGTCCGTCACGATGGTCGTCGCAACCTCCCCAACTTCCAGGTGGACTGTGACGGCCCGTCACACCAGTGACTGTCCGTCCTGCACCTCCGTCCTGACGGTCAGAAACTCGTTTCTTGTACCAAATTCTCAAAAGTTGAAGTGTTTTGCAACGGAAACTCACGACGGTTCGTCGTGGATGTGACGGCACGTCCTGCAGGTCCGTCACAATTTACAGAGAGTCGATTTTAATATCCAAATTGAAGAATTCTAAGTGTCATGGAACGAAACCTCCTCGACGGGCCGTCGTGACCACGACGGTCCGTCGTGACATCCGTCGTCCCACCCTGTTTTTCCAGAATTAAAATCTGCTGCTCAAAACGACTAAACAGGTCGTTACACAATCCAACGATGCTACCTCCTATTAAGGTCTCTCTTGCTCATGATGTACTGAAGAAACTTGTGATCGGTATAGATCTAAAATCGAACTGCATAGAAGTAGTGGCTCCAAATCTTAAGCGTGAAAACTACCGGCGCCAACTCCAAATCATTTTCGGGGTAGTCGATCTCATGGAGCTTAAGTTACCTTGATACATAAGAAATAACCTGACCCTTATGCATCAATAGACAACCCAAACCGACGCTGAATGCGTCAAAATAAACTTTGAAGCCCTCATCCTCGAATGGAAGAGTCAATATAGGAGCAGTAGTAAGCAACTCATTGAAATTCTTAAAGCTCATCTCACACTTCTCTGACCACACAAAGGAAAAATTCTAGCGAGTCAACTAAGTCAAAGGGGCTGCAATATTAGAAAATCTCTAACAAACTGTCTGTAGTAACTCGCTATCCCCCGACGAAACTACAAACCTCACTAACAAAAGCGGGATTGTCCCAACAACACATAGCCTTAATCTTTGTGGATGAACCCTAATACCCTCCTTCGACACCACGTGACCCAAGAATGCTACAGACTCAATACAAAACTCGCGCTTGGAGAACTTGGCTTAAAGTCACCGATCTCAGAGTAGAGAACTATCCTCAAATGTTGCTCATGTTCACTCCGACTTCATGAGTATACCACTATGTCATAAATAAAGACAATAACAAATTAATCAATTTATGGCATTAACACATGTATCATAAAGTCCAGCAGGGTTGCAGGGCCATTAGTTAACCCAAAAGACATCACAAGGAACTCGTAGTGGCCGTAACGAGTCCTAATTCTGTCTTACGGATGTTCACTGCCCTAATCCTCAACAAATGGTACTCGGACCTCAAATAAATCTTGTAAAACAAGTTTACACCTACTAGATGATCAAACAAGTCATCAATACGAGGCATGGGGTAACCGTGCTTCACCGTCTCTTTTGTAAAACTGCCTATAGTCAATGGACATCCGCATTGTCCTCTCCTTCTTCACAAACAGAACAGGAGCAGTCCTAGGTTGTCCTCTAACTGCACACTAATCTCCCTGAGCTATGCGTGGGCCATCCTGGTAAGTCGGAATAGATATAGGATTGGTATTAGGCACAAAATCTATGGAAAATCCAATCTCCCTCTCTAGGGTAGGCGAGGTAGGTATGGTAGGGAATACATATGCATACTCTCTAAACACATGAACTAAGTAAAGTGAAGTCCCCTCCGTACTCACATCTCTCACATAGGATAAATAAGCTAAACACCACGAAGCAACCAACAACGTAGCCCACATCAAAAAGATGATCCCCGTCAGTGTGTGACTATATGCACCCTGCCAAAACACCAGCGGTATGCCAGGTATGGATAAGGTAAGGGTATTGTTATCCAAGATCGCATGGCAAAGGGATAACCGACCCATACTCAGAATCATATCAAATAAACCATCTCTATCATAATAATATCAACTCTCTTAAAATAACCCTGGATAGTCACTAAGCAAGATCACAATACCTGATCCGGTACTAAATACTCACCCACTAGGGTCGAAACAAGAACCGGCTCTGAAAAAGATTTTGGCATCATACCCAACCGGGCAGAAAAATAAAGAGATACATACGAGAATATGGATCAGGGATCAAATAATACTATAGTAGGTTGATGGCATAATAAAAAGCGTACATGTGATGATATCATCATATGAATCATCCACCGCCCTTGCTGGGGATGCATAGAAATGTCCCTAAGAACTTCTGCTTGGTGCGACCAATCTACCACTTGACATGCCTCTTCAATCTCCACCTCTGGTACCTTGTTGACTATCTTGATGGTTTGGTCCTAACCTCAACCTCGAGATGCAGAGGACACTGCTGAAACTAGTCTAGGTGCAAGTGGAGCTAGTATAATAGCCACTCTTCTTCGTACGGGGCACTCTGTAGACCAATATTAATGAGCACCACAATAATAACACCCTAAAGCTAAACACCATGTGATAACCTAATAATGGTAGGAATAAGGGATTCTGATCCCCTCAAACTCTTGCTTGTACAAGGACAACCATGTTAATGCTGGACTCCCTCAGAAGCAGGTAATGCCACCTAAAAAGACGGACCCTGCTGGAATATTTGGAGGGGCCTATCATATGATTCCCTCCCTCTAGTATGGGATACGTTGTAGATGACCCGATGGTGTTCCCTCTTATCGTTGAAATATTAGGTCTCGCGATGAATATGATCCATGTATCAGGGAATGGTTGACAACATTAAAAAATGAACGACCGGATGAAACTAAATGTAATGCGTTGTGTCTAACCTAAGATTGTTCCTAAACCCACAAACAAAATGATAAACTTTAATCACCTCCGTGGGCAGAATCATGGTAGCATGGTGATACAACTCATGGAACCTCGCCTCGTACTCTGATACGATAATAGGGCCCTACTCCAATATGTATAATTGATTATAAAGCTTGTCCCTCATGCTCCATGGTATAAACCGGGCAAATAAAGTATTTGAGAACTCATGACAATATATAGGAGGAGATTTAGCTCGCCTGGACTCTTGACACATGCACCACTACTGCCTGGTTGGCCCATAAAACTGATGAGCGGTGAAGTAACCTCTTCTTGACTCAAAAAGTCCTAGTGAATGTTGCTGTTTTTTGCACGTTTGCCACAACTAGTGGAGTCCTCTCCGATCGTCCTTGATAATATCGGCGCTGCCTACCTTTTGGAATACCCCGAGAATCTTCTGCTCGTGTAGTGGCATCTCCAATCTTCTAAGTCTGGCAAGACAGTCACATGAACTGGTCGCAGCTGAACCTCTGGTGTTTTTGTGACAGGCTGACCCTGCGGCACTGGAGAGGGAGCTAGAGATAGTGTGTGGGATGGTGTTGGTTCCTGTTGTATCCTCCCTATAGCTGCTAGTATATGAGTCAGCAGGCATGAAAATAAGTTGTTGTAGTTGTTGCGGGTGGTGGTTGGGTTAGTCCCGCCCCACTTCATAAAGAGATGCATATACTATCAGAGGCTCCTCCTTCCTATCTCGGGCTGGTTCTACAACCCTACCTCGATCACGATGTCGGTGTCCCCCCAAGCTGGGCTTTATATACAGGCCCAAGTGCATAACCCTAGCCACGCCGATTCGCGTGCGATCCATCATTCGTAAGAGTGAAACATGTGAGATTTAAAGGTATCAATAAGACTCATGTTACAAGAAAGTGAAATAAAAGGATAAATTTTCTTAAAGTTATTCTGCAGCCTTCCGATGATAAATGACGAATGTCTCTGCACAGATTTGCATGACTTTACTAGTCGTTAGCTTTGTATAAATGATATCGTTTATCTTGAGGCTCTCGTACAAACTTTTCACGATCCGAGTTCCCAACTCATGATGGAACCTACTATATTCCACATATATGTAAGCCAGCACGTAACCTGGAACAACAAGTAACGGTCTTAATGTACAAACTAAACAAGAGTAGGAAAAATTTAAGATAACAATATAAACAAGTGGAAAATTAAAACATATATATACAAATAAAGATCTCTCCCAAAACCTTGAGATCAGTAGTACAATCTACAAACAAAACAAGCACAAGTCCCAAAAGCGGACCAGAAAAACTGGACTATCTCGAAAAGTAAAAGACAAGTGTATTATATATAGATGAAGACTGAAATATTATAGAACATCGTGTGCTCACCCTCATCTCCAGATCAGACTGCTCAAAACTCGATGAACGCTGGCTACTTGTACTCAGACCTACATCACGAAAACAGATGCAAAACATAGAATGAATACCAAGCAATAGGTACCAAGTAGGCATCATAGGACGACTGAACTTTAAAAGTAAAGGCAATATTAAAAGAAGGAATAACACAACAAGAGTTCAATAACGGAAGTCTAAGTAACAATGGAATGCACACTAGTGTAACTTGCCAAAAAGTTTAAATATATAAGGTATCTTCACCTAACTAGACCCCCTTAAGACTAAAAGGTACATTTGTGTGGAAGTTTAAATAAAAACTTGAACGGACCCCTATAAGCTTGATAAGTACACAAAATATCTATATTAAAGAAAACTGAATATAGAACCTAAGAAACTAGAACATTGATATGAATTTCAATCCCAATTAGTAGAACTTGACGGTACTGAGGCAGGACCTTTAACCAGAAGCTGACCAAAAGTACCCAAGTAGACGATATCAAGTATAAGTAACTGAGGTCAAGCCTCTAGACGGATGCTCTACAAAAGAATTCAGGCGTTCGAGGACTACCTTGAAACAAATGCCCTTCATAAGTATGCATGTGATATAGGCCGGACCTAAATCGGATTCTTTAGATAAGTATGCATGTGACCAGGTCAGACCTTTAACTGGATGCTCTACTTAAGCATGTAGGTGATTAACGCCGAACCTTGAATTGTATGCTCTACATAAATATGTAGGTGATCGAGGCTGGACCTTGTAGAGGGTGATCCACATAAGTACGCGGGTGATTGAGATCAGACCTTGATTCGAACATTCTTCAAAAATTATCATTGCGGTGGAGGCCGGGCTTTGAATCTGGATGCCCCACAGAAGTTTTAATATAGCTCTTCCGAACGTATCTATCGATTCGCAATCGTAAATGCCTGTGGAATACCATCAACACTTATCCAATCAATGTATGTTCTTGAAACTGAATAAAAAACCAACTTTAAATTACAGAACGGAACTTAGTGTCGTCAACGTAACTCGTGAACCCATATCATCGAAGAAGTAAGGATATCTTTTGAAGTAGAAAACTTATCTCCTAGCTAAGGCCCAAACTATTATTATATAATGACGTCTTCTACACAAGTCTAAAAGGATCTAAATTGTCCAAGCAACGTCAGGACAAAACTAAGTCCTACTGATTATGAATAATGCATTTTTAAGGGAATCCCTACTTAAACCTAAACTTAGGTCCAAAATTCTTCAAATAAAAAGTTATCAAGTCTACAAGTACTCCACATAGCCAAGAGGATAAATTAATAACACAAAGCATTCTCACATTTACCCAATAATTCTTGAAATAGACCGAAACCTAGATTTTTAAACACCTATGAAAAAAGCAATAACTGCCCATCCCAAATCTCAACTGATCAACATGCATTCACATGATTGAGTTCAATCTAAGAAAGGAAGTTATATCTTACCTTTAGGCCGATGATGCGCGCTCCAAGAACAGTTCTTTTAAGCTTTTCCTTTCTGAATGGCCTCGAAACGCTGTGACTCTAACAAAATTACAGACACAATGTTATTACGATTGTTTAGACATTAAAATCGCAAGAAATTTAGATAGAGTGATTTTGGGGGCAAAAACAGTGACAGTTATACCGCGCTAAAAATTCAAAAATTAACCCTAAAAATTGGTCCTAAAAAGATTCCCAAACTTATGTTCTAAATTGGAAAACAATTTGCAGCTCGGAAACAATACAATATAAACATGCAACCAAAACTCAAATTTTTTCAAGAAGTAGAAATGGGAAAGAAGCTGAATCAGTAAATTTACAAGAAATGGGCAGTCTATAGTGACTTCGGACAACACCACAAAGTTCTCCTTGAAAAACCATTCAACATAGACACTGGAATCATCAAATTCAGACTTAGAATGAGGGAGATATAAAGACCCAAAATATCCCACAAATTGGGTTTCAAAGTCGCCACGACAGCATGTGAAAATGAGAATTTACCTCAAACGAATGTCCCAAAGCAGCTTCAAAGCTCACAATTGCGTTTCCCTAGAATGTTTCACAACCTAGCCTCGTGAATCTCCAAAGTTGGAGCTCTGGTCAGGCCATGGTTCATGGGTCAGACCCCCAGAATCTAGTCCTAGAATATAGTCAAAGGTTGACCATTATGAACCATTGATCCAACCATGGTTTGTTTGTGACCTTGACAACTTTTTAGTGAGTGGTCGTTTGGGCCTTTCCTTATGTGTTTGACTGCTAAGCTACATTGTTTATGTCAGTTTTAGTCTATTAAACTAATTAGAAGTTACCTAATGAATTTTTTACAAAACCAATCCGCAAACTCTGAGAAAAATAGAGGAGAGGGTTGACAAAGCCCTAGATCAGGAACACAGTCAATTTCATCACTTTCAACCCCAGAATATTAATATTTCTCCGTGAAATAAGTCACAAGGTATGTGGGATTTCAATAGTTGCTTCATTTCGCCCATTAGATCCCATAAATTCAACCTTGATTCCCTTAATATTAGTAAAACTGAGGGTCTTTTGAATGTTATATTTTGGGTTTTAGCTGTTGGAATAATCCAAATTAGATTATCATTTTATTGCTCAATTTAGTGTATGATATTCACACCTCTAGCTGTGTAGTCTTTTATTTCAAGAATTGCACATGCTAGGTAAGTTATTTCAGATATACATGCCACATATTTAAATGTTTTATTATCAGTACATTAATGTTACATTTTCAATTTGCATGCTCCAATACTACAGAAGTTCAATGAAATTGTTAATTACATAATTAACTAGGAGAATCTTAATATCGAATGGACTAAAGTTAGTCACCCTCAAGACCCCGAACTACGTGCCTCGTAGGCTATAAGCGCACTATGTGGAGATTATTTTAGTGAATAATCAATTCATTCCTTTATACTCATGAATGGATATATTGGATCCTCTTGATGGGGCATATACATCGGGCTCCATATTTAGCTCATGTGGTTTTATGTCGGTTATAAGTAGCTCCATTACCGTTAGATTCTATTCTCTTGACCAAGTCATTCGTTTTAATTAAGATTTTAGTTTTAGCATGTTAGAAACTTGATTATTGTAGTCACGTATTTACTGTTCGATATTTTCAGTTTATTATCATGATTATATATTATCATTGCTCGGTTACATGCTTTGGTTTAGTTAAGATTATTGTTTATCTTTCACTTAATCATACATGCTCAGGAAAAATTCAAGTACTCACATATTCTTAGTATAATTAAGATTTTAGCTTCCAGATTACACATTGATCGCTTCCCCATCTTCATCTTAGTAGTATAAGTGGTGAGTCCTCATTTTCCGAGAACGACATACATGTTCCTTTTTTAAGTTTTAGTTTCAGTTTTTTTAAATTTAGTTGGAGTCATGTACCGATAATTGTAGTAATTTAGAGGTATTTTCACACAAAGTTAGAATCTAAGTTTAGTATTAGAGTTTGAGTTTTCAGTTGTTGTTGAAATCTCAGTATGTATGTATTCATATTTAGTATGGGTATTGCCCATCATTTCAGATTATGTATTGACTAGCTTCCTCACAATATTTGTTGATTTAGTTTATTATTAAGTACGCTTATGATACACCAGCAGGGTTAGCTTTGGGTCATGGTGATCATAGGTCCTGTTTTTGTATCTTGGGGGTAGTTTCGAGGCGTGACAAATAGTTATAACAATAAAAAATTCTTTAGTTTTATTCCGAAATGTTTGGGAACAAGATTAGTGTTCTATGTTAATAATTCACTTTATATAGACTAGAGAGAGAGAGTCATTAATTTCCCCAATACATGTACAAAAGTATTGAATTAATTTAAAAACTTTTGACAAAATATTGAATTTATAATATAAAAAGGGTAATATAGTAAATTACGCTTTTATTTATTGCTTGTTCAGATATGTGACAAGTGTATACCAACTCAGACATAAAGAGAGTATAAAAGTTCATAAATACTAAAAAAAATCTTTATTACAGCCTTTGCATTTCATAAGGTCTTAGGGTTTTGAATTCCCTTTTTCTTCTTCTTCTGAATTTTTTTTATGTTCTCATCTTCATCTTGGATTATCAGCACACCGAGTATATTCAAGCCCTTAATCTTGTCAGGTATATTCCCAAATTCAGTCAGAGCTTCCCTGTTAATTCAAATACATATCCTCACTATATGCTTTTAATATTAGAAAATAATATTTGTAAAAAGTAGATACATATCTCATTTTTGTCATAAGCACTTTTATGATCTTTTTTACTCTATGTTACTGCATGATTCATGGAAGCGCGTAGGAAACAAATTCTAAAAGGGTTATATGGGGAAAAGCTACCTACTTGTGTTATAGTTGAAGCTACTTAGTGTGGAGATTTTTCCAAGTTAATAGCCAACTTTTGGGGTGTGGCTGAATGAATTTACAGTTTCCCAAACATGTTTTTTTTTATAATTTCTATGATATGGTCGTGTTAAATTGATAACTTTTAAGTCGAGCTAGGTACAAATGTTCATTTATTTGTAGGATAAAATGTAAGATGGAAGCAGAATATATGAAGTGTTGGTTTCAAATTATAAAAAGTTAATATGGAGTTGGCCGATGAATCAAACAAGCATCTCATACTCAATTATAATAATTGTCCAAGAAGAATTAGGAAATTCTTTTTGAGATAATTACTAGAATGTACACTATGATAATTTCTTACCATCATTTCTACACATAGATGTAACTAAGTTGGTTGTTTTCTTCAAAAATTAGGGGTGAAATAAATTCAAAACATAACACTAATTGATTGAAACCAAAAATGTGTTGTATGATTTTTGACAGTGTCTTGAATGCTAATGTGCACAACTAATATCAGGTAACTTTTTTTCCTCCTAGGAATTTGATTTTTGTAGAAATTGTTTCGAAAGATGAATATAAGTATGTGAGATTGTGATTTTTGTGCTTTTACATACTAACATTTCTTAAAGGAGATTTGTTTTTTTTCCTGCTTTGTAAACTCATTAGATTCTTAATATTGTACCTAACAAAAGGATTTGAGTCCATAGTAGGATTTGCCTACTGTAGGATCTATTTAAAAAGAACCCTTCAAGGCAACAATTTATCTAATGATATGGGTAAGTTTTGGGTTTTTTAAAAGGTGTGAATGAAAAATGATGACTTGTGACTTTTAAAAATATTTTTGACTTTTCATAAGTATTGAGACTTTAATGAAAAATTGTGAGTTTTATGAAGAGTTGTGACATTCCTCAAGAGTTGTAACTTTTATAAAAATTTGGGACTGTCCTGTATGGTTGTGACTAATTAAGGGATGAGACCTTTTTGATAAGATACAATAAGAATTTGTTCACACCACCCTCCATTGTTTATAAATAGAGGGGTTTCCTTTTATTCTTAAATAACGATAACGAATTTTCTGAACTTCTTCTTCTACTACTAAATCTAATATTCTAAGTGTATTTTAGTGTTTTTGAGTGGTTTGCTGACAACGTGGTTTTGAGTACCGATACATATGTGAGTATAAATGTTCTATCTTGAGAGAATATATTCTATGAACCTAGGGTATTTGGGAGGAATAATTTTCTTAAGAAGGCACTATGTATATAATTGATCAAATTTATTCTTTGAGGAAACACTCTTTTTATTATTTTTAATCTTTTCAGATTCAAGTTTACTTATTGGTTTGATGTATCTAGTTTTGAAAGTAGTTCTGAGTATTTTACTTTTTTACAAGTTAAAAAATTTGTAATATAATTTCATGCCAAAAGGTGGCTTGGAACATTAGGTGTTTATGTTAATTGTCTTTTATTAGTGCACTATGCACAAACAATCTGCAAGTCAACATTGATGTTTTTTTCATTGGGAGGGAAGTGTTTTTGTAGTTATTACATATATCTTCATTTAAATTATGTTATCTTCATGTAAACAATTAGAGGTCGTTTTTTCCAAGGGAGTATGCCCAACTTTTGGCTTTTCTCCTTTAGCTTATTTTTTCTTCAATAGTAAATTTATAGCCCAAAATGATTTGCTTTATGATGTGGACTTCGAGAGTTTCTTTATTTGACACGATACAAAATTTGTTTTCTTTTTATTTAGATATTAATTTTTACTCAGATATACAAGACATGACTACATCTTTTAAAGACGAATTGCAACCTTTACTGTCTAATTCTCCAATCAGACCGATAACTTGTAAAGCTGGTCACATAATTCGTAGAAGGGCTGAGTTTGATAAACCTGTAGTTGAAGCTTGCACAACTCCTACATTCCCTAGGAAAGCTTGGATTTTGTGCAAATTTGGATTGTGTTTTTTTATTCTTCCTCTTCCTCTTCCTCTTCTAGAAACTTACCTCTATTCAAGAAGGGAAAATTAATAACTACAAAAGGGTTGGATTGGATAAAGCAAGTGGTGTTGGTTTAACCGTCGTTTGTGATCCACTTTCATCAGCTTGAAACAATACCTCTCCCTCTTGATACTTCTAAAACCCTATGCATAGAGGGATTTCCTCCGCACAACTCCAGAAGAGAAGTAGTTTGCATCCTTTGAGATGTCATTTACTGAATCATTATTCATTTGTAACTATATATATTGGTTTTTCCCTTACTACACTGAAAAGATATTTTTTGTCCTTTTGTGTGCTACGTAGAAGTCAGACTTATTAGAAAGGAATCAAAACATCTAAATTGAAATTTATGTTGTTTCTATTAGTATAGTATTAATCTACTAGATGATGTGTTGATAAAAGCTTCATTTTCAGCATGGTGGAGATAATTTTATCCTTGGCTCTGTGGATTTCGTAGATCTAGCGTGTTCATCTAATGCTTTGAGTGCATTACAAGGTGTATTTTCTCAATAAAATAATCCACTGTCCAACTTCTAGTAGTGACTTTTATAGAAAATTTTCAAGGTATTATAAAAGAAGTTGGATTGTGTATTATTATATTGGTAAAACATCACCTTGCATTGTATTCAAAGAAATAACTACACACACCAGTTTTATGAAATCCACAATACCAAGGATAAGAGTATCACCACTATACTGCAAAATGATGTTTTTATCAGAACATCACCTTGTGGATTAATGTTATACTTACATAAACGACATAAACAATAAATTACATGTTGTTATTCCTTTTGTTATAAGTATGACTTCTATGTAGCCCATAAAAGGATGAAGAAAATATCATTTAGAAGAAGTTTGGAAACAAGAGAGATATATATTCAGAAATTAAGAATGGTTCGATAAATCACATCTAAAAGGATACCAGCTACTTCTGTTCTTCAACTATCTAGAGGATTTCCCTCTATGTAGAGGGTGTTAGAAGCAACAGGAGAGAGAGGTAGTCTTTCATGAGGCCTCCTCATAAATACAATAGCTCTTCATTTGGTGCTAGCTTTGGACCACGAGTTTATGGAAGTGGATCATGAATAGGAAGGGAAGGTATATCACCACTACATGCTTTAGATAATCTATATCCCTTGTAGTTATTAACTTCTCAGTCTGGAAGAGAAGAAAGTTTTTACAACAGGAAAAAATAAGAATAATAAAAATAGAATCCGAATAAGCAGAAAATCAAAGGATGCTTGAGGAATGTATAAGAAATGTCAACTTTCTTGAAGACAATGATTTGTGATATTTGTTGCACTTGGCCGATTTTTTGCCGAGACTGTTATTATATCCTTCACTGAGAACTTATGAATTTAGACTATAATGAGTTCCACTAAAAGTGAAGGAACAATAGATGGATACATATGTGGATGTGTTTCTTATCTAGATTGTGCTCTATGAGCTTACATGGCTGGGACAGTCAGAGGAAGCATCAGTTTGGATCAAGATTATTTCTCTCAATACTTTGATTCAAAATTGTTTCAGTATCTCCAATTATATTTCTTTTCATGTTCACATCGAGATTGTCAATATTGGCATTTGTATTTTGTGTGGCGGCTTAAAAAAAGTGGAAAAAGTTGTTTCATCGTATTGAATGAATCAAGTAAAATGTATAGATAATTGATGAACTGTACTTTGTTTCCTTATGATTTAATTATTTTCCAATTTGAGGCTTACAGTTGCAGAATGAACAATTTTATATTTATTTCAACTTACAAAAAAAAGTATGCATTCAAGATGCATACAATAAGGAAAGTTGTCTGAATAGCACTAGTAACTTCTCTACCTTATCGTCGTCTTGTTTGTGTTGATATGTAATTTTGTCTTGAATATTTGTATATTAGAGCAACATTTAAGTATATGCAAATTTTGGTGTATATTGTTAACTATGATCAACATGTACATTTGTGCATTGTAAGTTTTGTCTATTCAGTGCTTCCTATTGTCCACAAATAACAAAAACACTTCTTGCAACTTAGCAAGTCTTTATTTCATGATTCTGGTAGGAAGGAATTTCCTTGTGGTATGCTGCTGACTCTTATTGTTTCCATATTTATGCAAGTGAATCTCTTAGATTCATGTAGTGTGTGATTTCTTTGTTTATCTTTATGCCTTCTTTACACAGATTTTGGATGTGTTATCTTATTATAATTTTGAAGACATTAGTTAGGATTTGTGTCATCATTAAAAAATAATTTAGAAACATAAGTTCATGAAGCAAATTTTACTTGTCATTAGTTTTTTGCCTTTAGCAATTCTACTAAGATTTACTGAAGTTTAACTGTTAGACTGATATAGATAGATATTATTGTTATTGTGCATATGATTTTTCTTGTTGTGCCTGATGTACAACCATATTATCTAATGATGAAGTCTATATGTTGTGTCTTTTGTATTTCTAAAATCCCAGTTCAATGCTCAATTTGCTATTATTTACAAATCTTGTGCCAGTTCATACCTTACTCTAATGTAATATCATGTAGGAGTATAATCCAATTAATATTTGGAGATCTACCTAAAATCAATATTTGCATTGTTTGATGGTCAATCTACAAAATGATTCATACATTTTTAACAATATAATAATTTTTATTACTTTACAAATTATCTTTTTCATTTTCCTCTTTTTATTATTTTTAATCTATTATTGTTAATTAATTAACATATCAATGAATCAAACTTGAAATGAACTTATACGTTCATATTCTATACATTTTTATTATTTTCATGTTGGCTAGGGATATAGAACAAGGTTATTGCTAATCTTGTATTTTGAATTTTCGATACGCGCAAAAGAAAAATTATAGTATAACTATATAGCTTCTTATTTAAATCATCTTCTATTCAACTAACCATTTATAAATGAATGGTGTTGTTATATTTGAATTTTCGTCCCTTGTTTAATTTATCACTAGTTGAATTTTTTTTTGAAATGATGGACACGATCCAAGAAGAAAAAGGGGCAGGGAGAGAAAGTTATTGGGAGGGGGGGGGGAGGTTAGTATAGATAGTAGAGATTTCTTTTAAAATTATTTGCTATAAAATCCAAAATTAGGCTAAACATACGATCTGATACATAATGTAATTTCAATTTATTTTAGTGGTAAAGAGCCTAATTTCCCTTAAACTATGAGATTTTGTATCAATTTATCCTCCGTAAATCTAACGAGTGTGGGTAATCAGAATAATGGTATGTTTCAGCCAAAAGGTTCATGTAACTGTATTTGGGAGCCGAAAGCTGCATGAAGGGTAATTTTGTGCCATTTCAAAAAGTTGAGATCATTTTAAGACCTTCCATAAATACTACTCACTCCTTTTAAAAAAGAATGACTGATTTTTACTTGAAATGGAGTTTAAGAAAATAGATAAGACTTGAATCGTGTTGTCTTAAACTAATGTTATGTCAAATGTATGAATTGTCCTTTAATCTTGTGGCCGTAATAATGCCACGTGAAAAGCTGAAATCAAAATTATACCAAAAAAAATAAAGGAGGTCATTATTTTTCAAACTGAATAAAAATGAAAGGTCATGTTTTTAACGTATGGACTATATTATTTTAATTACACAAATGTGTATTAACCTTTTGACTTGATTCAATTAATTCCTAATTAAATAGTTAATTTAATAATAGTATTTAAATTTGATAAAAGGGTGGCTAAGCGAGAAATCATTAAGTTAAAAAGTTTTATTACATACTCATAAAAATGTAGTTTTATACCCCCTAAAACTAACTTATTCTTAACCAATAACAAATAGTGCAAATTAAAAAGTTCGTCCGTAAATCTTGAGTTTTGTACGTGATTAAGCCTATAATATTTTTGTATAAACATATGATTATACCATACTAATAAATATTTGTAGAACTCTGGAAGTCCATGGCTTAGTCTAGACCCATAGATGATGAACTATGACTTAAAACATTGTTTCTAAGCCTGAAATAATGTAATGAAACTAATTGGGAAGTGTTAGGGTCATAACATTAACAAACGACCGTGACGTCTGGAGAATTGTGAAATGTGTGCTAGTGTGCCTTGGCATGTTTCATGCGGTTTTCAAATTTGGAATTTTGTGAAATTTGGTAAAAATGTGTTACATTTATAGAAGAGTGAGTTTAGGGGCGGAAATTCTAGGTACAACTCCTTAAGGACCACCGTAAGGCTTGGAGAGGATCCGTCAATTTGACCAAAAACTGCCTTACATTGCAGTGATAGTCCACGAAACAATTGACAAGACGTCATTGGGTCAACAACACGTTGATGCAGTCATTGGTTAGGACTTAGACATATTTAAAAAAGTGTTCAAAATACAGTCTCTGAACCAAACCACAGACCAACAGCACTGTCGTGGTCCAGTCGATGAACCGTTGGTCGGGGTCTCTTTGGTTTGATTTGAGTTTCACTGTTAAGTTTTAAGTTTAGTGAATTAATTATTTGATTGGTTCCATGATCAGTTATGGGATAAGGGAGGTTTAATTAATTTAGTTTAGGTACTGTATAAGGACTAACCCTCATTAAACTAACCAAACACCCCATAATTCCCAAACACAATTGTCTCCAACTTCGCTCTACTTTCTATCTCTATTCAAGACCCTGTTGAAGACCAAGCTTCAAGGTGCACTAGAGATCAAAATATACATGTTTTCACCATAAGTTCTCAAGGAAATTGTAAGGTGTGGAAGATATTCACTGTTCGGATCTCCTTCCCCAAGTGTCTCTTCAAAATTTGTTTCTAATGATGTAAACAACATGGGGTTTCTTCCAATTCTGAAATTGATCATTTAGATTTTATGACGTTGGTTTCATTTGATTATTATTGATATATTGTTATTGAAAATCAGCTAATTGTTGTAGTTGTGAGTCTTTGACCTACTTTTATGTAAGAAATCATGATCGAACCCTTTTCCCTAACCCTAGGTTAAGAATTGAGGCTGAATTGATTAGTATGATACAATTGACTTAGTTCTTCTATAGATTACTATTTTATTATGTTATTAATAGGAACTATTCATGAATATGGTTGAATTGAAGGTAAGATCTTGATGGTGGCTTATTAAGGCTTTGTAATAAGACTTTGTGATCTTGAGTTGTTTACTTCAATGATGACTTATACTTGATAATGTTATTCAATTGAAGTATTATATGTGATTAGATTACGAAGATGATGATATGATGATTACTATGAAATAAATTCACTATGTTAATTGTAATATCATCTTAAGGGTATGATGATACAAGTTTGAAGATTAATCACTTGTGTGGCTTACTATGATATACTTAAAATGTGTTATTCTCTCAAATGAATGGTTGTTATGAAAGGACATTCTCATTCAATGACTAACGAGGTAATGACATGATTATACAAGGGGTTAATATCCTATGGCATGTACTAAGATAGGATTATTAATAAAGTCTTAAAGACATTTCAAAAAGGAACATTAGCTTAGCACCGAGTGAACTTGACAATGACAGGGGTTGACTCCCAAATGGAAGGGAGATTCACCAAGTATTCTGGATGAAGGCTACAATGCTAATGGTCATGTATATGCTTCAAGACATATCTCTTAGTTCCCTAACTATATTTCCTCCATAGGAATACTAGCCAGTGGATCCACCTAGAATGCTATGTTCATGTTTTTGTTCTACCTTGGCAAGTAGACCACCTTCTTTCGGTGAAGGGTTTCATGACACCCCATTCCATGTTTAGGGGTTCTACTTTAGTGTAGGTAGGGGTATGGGACTCTACTTACAGATGACGCAAGTTAAAATTGAGGGAAGTCCTTGAAGGTTGTTCTTATGTACTTATGATACGAATGAAATATATACGATGAATTTGCATGTTTATGATCCAATATGATGTTAGTTTCATTTATTAACATGCTATTGGTCTATATTGATATATATATGATGAAGAACATGCATAATATCAAGATATATGAAAAGATGACATTGCTTATGATCATTTGTTTGGTTTAATTGATTATGTGGGGTTATGGGGCATTACATAAGCATTACATTTGTAGTCTTGGGAAGGGGTTTTGAGGAAGGGTCTTATAGGATGTGATGTTATGAACTCTTGTACATGAATTGTTGTTGTGAAATTATGTTAAAGTTATTAATGCTTATATGATATTAATATAATGCCATTCATGTTGATATGACCTTATGTTGATAATAACCATGTTGACTTGACTTTATGATGATATTGGTCTTTTGTTGATTATTGACTTGTCTTGAGTAATGTTATGTGTAATGGCTTGTATATTTTTTTAATTCTGCATAAAGGATTTTAAAAGTGACTTAGAATGGTTTTGAACTTAATGTAATTTTAAGCATGATTTAAATGGTTTTACTTAAATATATATCCATACTGAGTACATGTGATTTACTAACCCATATTCTTTCCTTTTTCCTGAATAATGTAGGTTCGAGCCATTGAATTTAAGGCCACATATCAAGAAGACTTCGACTTTTCCCCAAATATTTGGTAGGGCCTCAATATTAAGGGATGTTACAATTTCACTATTGTAGCTATGAAGTTTTTATGTCTAAATTTACTAATTCATTCCTTTTCTTTGAGACTATTGATGTAGGCATATATGTTTCTCTTTTATTGAAGAATGGACTACGCCCAAATGTTGTAATACTCTTTAGATGGTCTAATGTGAGACAATCTTATTAGACTATTTCCTATGTATTAGTTATGTTTTCTAAACGAGAACCCTATGTAAGCTTTAATAAGCGAGGAGATTATGTAAACTGCGTATATTATATGTGAGAGGTCTATGTATACCTCAATATGTAAAAGTTCAAAATTTTTCGCATATTTTGACCTATGATATGATATGGCTGATGCTAAGTGCTTGTCCAAGTCCAATCCGACGACGAAGACACCGTTTACGTCTAGGGGGTGCTTCTCGATCGTGAAAAACTCTGATCAAAGCATGAGGTCTGAGTAATTTTTGGATTGATGTCTCACTAAACCACGTCAATGAAGAGTCATGTTAATGCGTATGATGTGTGCCACACCTATGAATGAAAGGCTATGCGACGCATAGGAATTCTCACTTATTGGTAATTTTTAAAGACGTGTCTCAAGAGTGGTAACTCTATGTGTACCTTTCAATTCTAATATTTTTCTTGTGAATATAGGAGAAGACTACAAGAAGGACAGATGCAAGGAGAGTGGAGGAAGATTTGGCTAATGCGGGAGCTCCTCCTCAAGACAACCAAGCCCTACACAAGGCAATTAAATTCCTCTATAAGACCAATCTTCGGTCATTCCCCCACCCGTGATTGAAAGAGAGATAAGGTAGAATTTTCTATGTTTGGCCCAAGCTATGACTACATAATCCCAAGCGGTAGCTATTAAAGCTTAACCCATGATGTCGTAAACAAACCAGGATGTTAGACCCGATGTTCAACAAAATGGTAGTATCATGGCTTCTCACTTGAGAGACTTCACAAGGATGAACCCTACAATATTCTTTGGGTCTAAGGTGAATGAAAATCCCTAAGATTTCCTTGATGAGGTCTACAAGATCCATTATTCTATGGGAGTAAGTTCCAACGAGAAGGCAAAGGTAGCTTCCTATCAACTCAAGGATGTGTATCAAACCTGGTATACCCAATGGAGAGACAATAGGGCTTTGAGAGAGGGTCCTATAACTTCGGAGGTGTTTAGGAGGGTTGTCTTCATAGTCTCTTCCCAAAGGAGAAAATGAGGGTGAAAGTAGAAAATTCATCAACTTTCGTCAAGGAGGTATGAGTGTGCAGAGTATTCCTTCAAGTTCACTAAGTTGTCCAAGTATTCTCCTTCTTTGGTATCCAATAATAGAGATTAGTTGAGTCGATTCATGATGGGAGTGTCTGATGATGTAGTTGAAGAGTGTCGTTCGACATTGCTTCATGATAATATGGATATTTCTCATTTTATGGTGAATGCTCAACAGGTTGAGGAGAGTAGACTCAAGAGGAATAATACGGAGTTAAGAGCTCCAAGTATTATAAAAGAGTTACTTCCAAAGGTAGGCTTTAAATTAAAGACAAGCCTAGGTTCAAGAAGAGTTTCTTCCCGACCATGTTCCTTGAAATTTCCCTAAGTCTAAAAAGGATAGGGTGTCTAACCCTATGTCCCAAAATGTATGAAGTGGAAATTCACCTAGTGGGAAACCAATTTGTGACAAGTGTGGTAAGAAGCATAGGGTGAATGTTTGATGGGAACGGGAAATTTCTTTGGTTTTGTAAAAGATTGCCATAAGGTTAGGGATTGTCCTAATATGAGGATTCAAGATAAAGGGTGTATCAAAGATCAATCAAGCGTTCCTAGTTATGATGCTCCAAAGAGGAACTATTTCTATGCACTTCGCTCTAGGGGTGTGCAAGAGCAATCTCCATACGTGTTTAAACGGTCTATTAAAAGTCTTATCTATTGATGTTTATGATTTACTAGATCCCGGTGTTACTTTATTATTTTTAAGTCCCCAATTATCTAAAAAGTTTGAAGTTCGACCCGATATTCTAGTTGATCCTTTTTTTTGAGCTACCCAGTGATTGAATCCTTTGTGCTTAGAAGAGTCTTTAGGAGTTGTCCTATATCTTTTCCCAATAGATTTGCATGGGTTTAGTTGGTAGAACTTCATATGATTGATTTTGATATGATCTTCCGAATGGATTATTTGCATGCTTGATATGATTCTATTGATTGTCGAACAAGGGTAGTTAAGTTCCATTTTGCTAATTAAACCGTCTTAGAGTTGAAATGGGTAACTCAATCCCTAGAGGTCGTATCATTTCTTTTCTAAATGTTTGTAAAATTATCTCGAAGAGGTGTCTTTACTATATTATGAGGGTTAAGGATCTTGAGTTCGACATTCCTCTTTTAGAATGAGTACCCGTAGTGAAGGATTTTCATGATGTCTTTCCCGATGAATTGCCTGGAATTCCTTTAAACATAAGACAGACTTTGG
Organism: Solanum corneliomulleri; assembly: GCA_027704805.1. Lineage (NCBI taxonomy): Eukaryota > Viridiplantae > Streptophyta > Magnoliopsida > Solanales > Solanaceae > Solanum > Solanum corneliomulleri. The sequence goes on from JAKWIY010002799.1 coordinate 70,959, forward strand.
GATTGACTTATTATCAGATGCAAATTCCGTTTCAATTCCTCCTTATCGGATGGCTCCAGCCAAATTTAAAGAGTTTAAGGTTCAATTCAAGAATATACTAGACAAAAGTTTTATTTAAGCTAGTATTTCTCCATGGGGAGCTCCAATATTGTTTGTAAAGAAGAAGAATAAGTCCCTTAGGATGTGCATTTATTATTGTCACATTAATAAGGTCACCATTAATAACAAGTATCCTCTACAACGTATTGACGACTTGTTTAATCAAATCAAAGGGGAAACCAACTTTTCTAAAATTGATTTGATGTCGGCGTATCACAAACTTTGGGTAAGAGGTGAATACGTACCTTAAACACATTTCGAACTAGGTATGATAACTAGGAGTTCCTATTGATATCTTTTGTTATCACTAATGCCCCACTAGCTTTAGTAGACCTTATGAATAGAGTGTTCCAGAATTACGCCGATTCCTTTGTAGTTGTCTTTATTGATGATATCTTGATATATTCAAAGAATGAGAGTGAACATATAGGGTATTTGAGGGTGGTATTGCAAGTCCTTAAGGAACACCAACTATTTCCCAAGTATAGTAATTGTGACTTTTATTAAGACTGGTGGCGTTTCTTGTTCATATATCTAAATTGAAGGTATAGAGGTTAACCCGAAGAAAACTGAAGAGGCTAAGAATTGGCCTAGACGATTGACTCCAGCCAACAATTGAAGCTTTTGAGGTTTAGCCGTGTACGATAGTAGGTCTGTGGATGGGTTTTCATCCATTGCTTCTCCTTTGACTACCTTGACCCAAAAAAGTGTTAAGCTTGAGTGGTCGGAGGCTTGTGAAAGAAGTTTCTAAGTGTTGAAAGATAGGATTGCCTCAAAAGGAATTGAATACCAAACCATAAGAGTCTTTAATATGTTTTCACTCAAATGAAATTGAATATCGGACGAAAAAAATGGTTGGAACTATTAAAGGATTACAACAAGGTGTTCTCTACTACCCCGGAAAGGCAAACTTTCTTGCGGATGCTCTAAGTCATAGGACCATGGTAGTGTGTCTCATGTGGAGGAAGGCAAGAAAGATGTTGTAAAAGATGTCTATAGATTGGCTCGGTTGGATGTTCGGTTAGAAGATTCTCCAAAAGGTGGTTTAACAGTTTATCATAACTCCGATTCATCTTTAGTGGTTGAGGTGAAGTCTAAGAAACCACTTGATCAACTATTGATGGAGTCAAAAAAATTGGTACTTAGATAGTTCAAGGAGTCACTCTCCTAAGGGGCTATGGTGTGCTAAGGTACCAAGGTAGTTTATGTGTAGTGTAAGTTGATAATTTGAAGGGGAAAATTTTAGAAGAAGCTCATGGATCCCGATACTTAATTCATCCGGGGTGCCACCAAAATGTATTGTGATCTTAGAGAGGTATATTGGTGGAATTATTAAAAAAGGGACATAGAGGAGTTTGTATCAAAGTGTATAACTTGCAAAAGTTAAAGTTTAGCATCAAAGTCGGCTGGTCTAACCCATGTAATGGATATTCCTACTTTGAAGTGGAAATAAATTAATATGGATTTATTTGTTGGGCTTTCTCCAACCTTGATTCAAAATGACTCAATTTGGGTTATAGTGGATAGATTGACCAAATCTGCTCACTTTATCCCCGTCAAGTCTACTTATCTGGCGGAGGATTATACATGAATATATATTAATGAGATAATGAGTAAATGTGGGATACCTTTGTCCATCATTCAAATAGTGGTGCTCAATTAACTTCTCGTTGTTTAAGGTCTTTTCAAACAAGTTTGACTTCTAAAATAAAGCTTAGCACCGGTTTTCATCACTAATCGGATGGTCAAGAAGAGCATACTATTCTATTCAACTAAACAAGAATAATAAGAGCCTTTGTATTAGATTTTAAAGGAAATTGGTACAATCACCTATTGTTGATTGAGTTCTCCTAAAATAATAGCTATGATTCGAGTATTTCCATGAAACCTTTTGAATCACTCTATGGTAGGTGATGTAAGTCTCTGATTGGGTGGATTGAGGTTTGTCAGTCTTCACTCCTTGGAACTAAAATAATCCGTGATGATTTGGATAATGTTCAAGTGATAAGATATAGGTTGAAAACAGCTTATAGTCCCCAGTATGTGGGTCCCTATGAGGTTATTCAACGGGCCGGAAAGGTTGCATATGAGTTGAGATTACCTAATAAACTAGCTTCGGTTCATCTGGTATTTCATGTCTCTATGGTTAAGAAGTTTATTGGAGACCCTGTGTCGATTATCCCCATTGAAGGTGCTTAAGAAGTGTATTAGAGACACCATGTACATTATCCCTATTGAAGGTTTAGGTGTGGATGAGAACCTTTCCTATGAAGAGGTTCCGGTGGGAATATTGGTGGCCTCCGTAAAAGTCAAGAAGTTGAGAAAAAAAGAGGTGGCCTCCGTAAAAGTCCTACGGAGAAACCACCTTGTTGAGGGAGCAACATAAGAGGCCCAGACCGACATGAAATCCCGTTCTCCTCGTCTTCTTCCTCAAAATTTTAGAAAAAGTTGAGGTTAGTAATAATCCTCTTAAAATAATAAATTATATTGAATTTGTCTTGCTTTGCTTAAATGTGCATATTAATTGTAAATGGGTCATACTAAAATGAGTTTTCATGTAAAAGAAAAACTATTTCGCTTTAGTGGACTAATTTGTGTTTTGCGTATTGTTGCCTTCATGAACTGGTATTGAGTATGTTAATGTGTTTTGTAAGAAGGTTAGCATAAGTTACTCTTGATGATCATGTTGAGCTCATGTTGGCATTTAAAAGGTAGTTCCTCATGTTGTCATATTGAGCTCATGTTGGTATTGAAAAGGTATTTCAACCTGTTGTGATGTTCAGCTATATTATGTAGTAAATTTTTTTTTTAGTTGATATGTGTAAATTCCATGTTTATGTGATGAATGGAGGATGACGACACAGGTTATGTCTAGGGGGTGCTCCCCGATCGTTAAAGTATTATTCCGTAGATATATAAATTTTGAAGATAAACATATAAGAAAGTAAATGGTACGTTATGGTGCAATAAATAAAATATATTATATTCAAGTGTTTTCATCTACTCTTATTGGAATTCAAGATGAAAAACTTATAAAACAAAAATAGAAGTATATTTTTCGTGCAATACATTTTAATAATATAGCTAAGCCTTTTTTTCTTATCTTATTAAAATACCACTTAATGAATTTGATATTTAAGATTTATTTTCTACATTTTGTGTTGCCACATAATTGCATTCTAACAATACATTTGTATAAATTCGTATTAAGTACTGCCAATTTGCAAGAATGTAACACACGATTTTTCAGATTATAATTTAGAAAGAAGAATTTTTTTGACAAAATATTCCTTTGGTTGGTGTAACACAGTTTTTTTCTTCAATTCTTTTTGATATGCATAACTGAATTAGGAATTCCATTCGACATCGCTATAATTAATTATGTAATTTTTTCGCATTTCTCATTCTTTTTAAATGTTTTAATGTAGTGTTTTTTCTTCATTTGTAACTCTATTTACTTCATATAAGCATGAATTTATATTGTAATGAAAATATATTTTGATGTTATTCTGATTTTTGTTGCCTATCACTACGCATATTCTTATTTTATTTATTGGCCTAGCCCACCGGTGACCCCCTAAAGTTGCCACAAAATTTCACTTAGACACCTCAACTGGGCGATGTTCATTTTAAACACTTTAATAGGGTCCTATTATGTCATTTTTGACATTTTTTCGCTAAGTTGCATTTTCAGTGTGCAGCACACACTTTGAGCACGTGAAAGGCATACGTTTAGTGATTTATTTATTTTTTATTCTTCTTCCTTCTCTCTCCTTCCCACACTTCCTAAACCATCTACCACAACCTTGCCACCATTGTATATTCAACTTACTCCTCTTTTGTCATTTCCTAAAATGTAATATTAAATTTATATAATATATCAACAAAACTTATTTAAGAAAGGAATAAAATATGCCTACAATATATATCTTCTTCACAATATCAAATTTATCCACCTATTTTTTCCACAGTTCCATTGTCGGAAAGTTTTGCGAATCCTTCAAATGTTCGTTGGTCTATTTTAACTTTAATTTGTTTAAGTTTTTGTTTTAAAATTAAAATTTTGAAATACTACTTTCTACTTATCAAAACTTTAACCTTTACTATTTTGATGAACCCACTCTAATTAAATTCATCAATAGATCTGATTTTATTATTAATAAATTTTTTTTAGTATTTTCAAAATTTTAATTGAATAGTTCCAATAGTGGAGGCGATTGAAGAAAACAATGATAATTTAGAAAGATCAAAGAGATGATAGTTGTATGATAGCTGGATTATGGCTATTTGCTTATGAACTAAATTGATTATAGGTAGATTTGAAGAAAGATATGGTAATAACAATAATCTTTTAATAGAAGAAGGTATCAAGGTAATAATTGTTCGATGAGGAGGAGATGTGGAAATGATGAAAGATGGAAATGGTGGACGAGGGAAAGAAAGGTGATGGAGTGTTTTTGTTCTTTTTATTCTTTATTAAAAGGTTTTTAAAAGCAAATACTCAATAGTTTTAAAATAGGTTTTTATCGACAATGTTTTATTAAATAATAATTATTATAATATATATATATATATTATATTATATATGATATATATATATATATATATAATATATATATATATATATATGCATCATGTCATTATTTAATTCACCTCAACACTTGAAATATATAAAATAAGTTAAGAAATTAAAATAATACTTTTGGAAAGAAAAAGAAAATATGGAAAAACTTCTAAGTTAAGAGAATGAGTTTTGGTCATTTTCAAAGAATCGTAACTTCTAACTCAGGATGAGTTAGAAGCTCTTCTGGATATGGGTGGAAATTTCTTTGAATGATCTTTATAACACCACTGTGTTTGTGTGATTTCGATATCATATGAATAAGTTGTGCCTTTCAGAACTTTGGTGTTGGATTGACGAAAGTCTCAATCTGGAATAAAATGGGAAAACTAGTCGTTCACTAATTGATTTCCTATTTGTTTTATGGGTTTATTGATGTAAAAACAAGTCTTAATTTAGTTTTGGAAAAGCAGTACTATGCTTAGGCATCGATAAGAGAGAAAGAAGATGATGGAAGAGGGAAATAAACAATTTTGCCAAAAACATCAAGTTTTCGAGTAGAATTCATCATCGGGGTGATCCCTATCAAAGTATGTGAGATTTAGTGTTGGGTTAGTTCACCGACACGCATAAATATGTTTCAATTGAGTGATTTTCGAATTGGTTGAATGATAAAATTGAAGTTCTTGAAGAACGTTTTTGAATTCTTGTTGATTGAGTTATGGAATGCCTTCTATTTAATTGATTCGTTTTTCAAGGTTTTTTTAGAGTTTATAAATTGGGTATTGACGTAACTAATAATCCTAAGTGTTTGGAGAATGCAAAACATAATTTGGAGGGTTTACCAATGAAAAACGAAAGGAGAAGTTCGTCAGATGCACCTAGGGAGGGCAAGGCGCGTCGCGCCCCCATAGCACAATAAAGGCTGCGACGGTGCCCAAAATGAGCCCCATAACTTTGGTGCTCGTGCGGTGAATCTTTGATGTGCCCAGTTTTTTGTTGTTTACCCTGTTGAATATTTTTTAAGTGTATTAACACTCTCTTGTGATTCTAACAACTTCCAATGATTTCTAAAAACATGGGAATCACACAAAATGCAAATCATAAAGTTGAACCATTTATTTAATTCAAGGAGAGTCAAGAGTAAAGTCAAAAGATAAGATCAAAGTCAAAGAAGTTAAGAGTCAGTTCTAAATGAAGTAAGTCACAGTGAGTTCTTAAAATTTTTCAAATCTTTGACATATGTTTTAAATTTTTTTAAGGCTCAATTTGCAAGTTAGGCAAAGAGTAAAATGTTAAGGTCATTTTTCAAAGTTATAAAGGAACTATCCTAAGAGTTACAAATATTTTCACGTTTTCGAGCAAGAAAGGAAGTTGATACATCAAACAAATCCTTTGGTGTAGTTCTAGTAAAGTGGAAACTATAATTTCCAAGAGAGATTTTATAGCTAAGCTTGAGCAATTACGTCAAATTACAGAGGAAGTTGTTTTTAAAAAAACATATGAGCTAAGTACTTTTTTGGGAGTAGTATTGAACACCTATATGGGGGCGCGAGTTCATATTATGTCATGCTCCCATAAACTATGCAGCCAACATAGACAGAAGAAGGGTCATATTTTTCGATGATTTGTTAGTTCTTTTTGTCAAAGACTAGTGGATCCACTTAGTAGTTCATGATCTATACCTAATGCAAGGTATAGGATGGTCCTCTTAAAACGTGAGGTAAGACATTATACCATCACTTGGGCTCATAGTGATGGTTGTCGGTTAGTGAATCTCCTACTAAACTGTATTACTTCATATATATCAGTAAAGTTGAGTTTTTATTGCCTTTCTGTAACAATCTATGTAGTTTACACTATTTTAAAAGCTTCATATATATTGCATATGTCTTACTGCTTTATATTGAATAAAGTTTCCCTGAGTTGAACAGAGACAAGGTAAGTTCTCCTTCTTACTTTTTTCCAGAATTAAGTTATTGTTTAGTATTCCAACTTGCATACTCCTACATTCAATGTATTGATACCACTTGGCCGCATCTTCTTAAGATGTAAATGCAGGTAACATGGATCAGCATCATATGGCGCCTCGTTGATCCAGCTGAGCACTCAAAGTCATTGTTGAGCCTCCTTGCCTCTCGGGGACATTGTTATTCGATTTTAGTCTTTCTTTTATAGGAGGATGTGGATTTTATCCCAACATCCATATTAGTACTATAGAGGTTTCACAGATAATTAAAAATTTAGTTTTGCGTCTCTCATCTTTGTATTGCAGATATTTTATTATGGACTTAAGTGTCATTTTGGACAACTTATTATTCTTGAAGTCTGTTTTATTGAGTTAAGTCTCCTGCTAAACTAAGTAAGTAAATCCAAGGTTTGCTCGAGGCCAAAAGTGTTCTTGGAGTGCCAGTACCGCCCACGGTATAAACTCCAGGCATGACAAGTGTGTAATACACCCATCTTAAATTTTGGCTAGTTATAAAAAATTTATAAATATAAACTGCGGTCCCCTACTCAAGCTATTCAAAATGAACAAGGACTACTTGAGGTGTCCAACTGAAAATTGATGTCAACATTAGGTGGTTACACATGGGTTAGGGATTTTTTTCTTATTTTTCTAGGTATCTAAAAGGACAGTCATTATTGCTTTTCGGTGTGAATACTCTACTAGGTAGAATTAACTTCAATTTAACATATTCAATAAGTAAAACCAAAACATAGTAAGCTGGAAAATTCCTTCATACTTTCTCGATTTATTGTATATAGCTATTTTCCTCTTGTGGTTTAAAGTTCTTGTATTGTACTAAAAGCATTTTTTGTATCAAGTTTTCAACATAGATTTTTTTGAATCTAAAGTGAAAATACAACGTTGATAACAATTTACTTAAAGAATAAATAATTTCTAATTTCTAATTTCTAAAGTGAAAGACAACATAATTTTATCTTTTTACCATGTTGTATATGGTGCATTATTACTATTATATGAAGTTTCTAACTACATAAATCACCTGCTATAATGACGTAATTTCTGTCGTCAAGGAAAGCCAATGGGAAAGAATTTGGTCTAGAAAACTTTTTAATATTAACTAGATATTTCCTAGCGTAGTCCATATTTGGACGAAATTGGAGTCAGTGAGGTCTATGGGTAATCTCGTGAAAAAATGATAAATCTATTAAAGAATTTGATTACATGAGTGGATATCTAAGTAATTAAGGCACCCGTACGACTTTAAAAAATTGAATTCGAGCAACAAGGACTTCTGAAACAAATCTTAGTGTGAATAAGTATTTTTTGAGTGTCGTTGATTATCGTGTGTTGTGGAAATGGGGGTATGGAATTCTTAAATTTTTTCACTATTTATGTGCAAGCGGCTGAGGCGGTATTATTCTCGTCAGGCCAGGGCCGCTATAGCAAGAGAAACACGACACAAGAAATAAAACCGCAAAAATGTATTATTCTACACTTTTCGACTTAGAGAACTAAGAAATGACCCCAAGTATGTTCTTGACAATTTTTCACCATTTTAACGCTAAATGTAAGGTTTTCACTCCCCAAATTCATTTTTTGATCCATAAATGTAAATTCATGTGTAATTATCGATATGGGATAGTTGGATATGGTTACTATGGTGGAAAAAGCCTTAACTATGGTATGGGGATCAAGGGTTTGACCTCCGATTGATCTTATTGTTTATGATGCGGGTAGTTGGATCTTTCTTTATTGAATTTCGATTTATATTATTGTTTTTAGACCACAACCAAGATAGAAGAATCCAAAAAAAGAAGATTCAAATGTCTTAGGGGAGTCAAGCTTGGATTCAAGGAAAGCGATGGATGTGATTTCATGTTCGAATAATATATGTGTGCAGTTACTACATTATTATACATGTGTGCATGCGAATGTTGTATTATTGATCACACTACTCTTTCACAAGGATTGTTGAATAATTGTTTGCCATGAAAACATTAATTGATTATATGATTATGAGCAAGTACAATAAGATTATGATTGTGGCTTGTTGAATAGATCGAGTGTTGCATTCCGGTGCACTAACTTTGATCAGTTGACACCTTTTAACATAAACATGGGATCAGTTGACACGCTTTTGCATAAATATGGGATCCGTTGCCACATTCCCACATAAAAATGGGAATGGGTACCCTGTTCAAGTATGCTATCAATTTGGGATGGATGCCATGAGAGGAACATTGACTTTATTTCACTATGTATCTGTAGAATTGTGAAGTTGTGCGATGTTCGTAAGTGATGACTAATCTTGTATATGTTCGGTTTATGCATTTTTTTATTGTTTTAATGAATTATATATTTTTCACCTTTTGGGATAGATTCATGATTCTTCAAGGATATTGTGGTTTTGTACTGATACTTTTGTAACATCCAGGAAGTACCCCCTAGACGTAACCGGCGTCTTCGTTGTTGAAGAGGACTAAGACAAGCCTCTTAGCATTCATCATTAAATCATAAGTTAAAATGCAAAAAAAAATTGAAACTTTTCATCTCAACAATTTTATGAGGTTTAACTAGACCTCTCACTTCGACATAATATATTCATAGTCGAGTATACATAAAGCCTTATATAAGAAGATTACATAGTCTTCGACTTATATGAGACACAAACACAAAGGCCCACACACACATAAACACACACATGTGCACACACACACGTATATATATATAAAAGATACGGAACATAGTCTTAAATGGGTTGTCTCATATTAAACCATCTAAACGGAGTCAAATCAACATGGGCATAAGCCCTTACACAATGTAGAAATTCCACTTAAGGCTTACAATAATGTCTTGAAAGAACATAAATGAAATGATTATCTTTAGACTATAACAATGTAACATAGATAGAGTGATAAAAAAGGCATCATCCTCGGAACATGAGGACATACTCACACATAGAGAAATGTTCCAAGACTTTCTTCAAAGTCATCACAAACCCTTCAAAGATCGGAACCTAATATGTTGGGAAAAAAGGGTGAACTGGGTTAGCACATCACTTGTACTAAGTATAGTATCATATGCACACACAACATAAAAATCATCCAAAATAGGGGCATTTATTCAAGACCATGCCAAACCACTTTGAAAAGTCTTATGCACATTCAAGAACCAATGTAAGTCAATAAACTCATATTACATAAGTAAATACCATGTACATCACATGACCAACAATACAAATTCTAGTCAAGTCAACATGCATATCAACATAATTGAGAGTACGATCAAGACAACTCTATCATCAAGTTATAATATCAAAAAGCATGTATAGGAGTTCATAACATCATAACCTAAGAAACATCATCACTTATAGACCCCCATTCAGTCCACTAGTGCATTGACTAAGTAAGGCCCCAAAACCTCACTCAACCAACTAAACCCAACAAGAACCATAAGTATTGTCCAAATTTACATATTATATCTTTAAGAGTAGACATCATCATACTTTAGCAATAGATACCAACCACATGTTCATAAAAAAAGAAACATCACATAGTGTCATTAAAATGTGAGATCAACACATTTATAATCCTATAAAAACATGAGAACATCCTTCTAAGACTTCCCTCAATGATAACTAGCGCAATGCATAGGTAGAGTCCCATACCCCTACCTAGACTAAGACACACCCCTTAGGTCATCCTAGTGACAGTGCACTTCACTGTTTCATTTTACTTTTGGGAACATCTTTCTTTGATAGACCTAAACAACATAGACCACAATAGCTAATGTAGAGTCCGTTGTCATTGAACCCTACACCAAAAGAAGGAGGACTACTTGCCAAGGTACTACCAAAACATGAACATAACATCTATGTGGATCCACTAGCTAGTTGTCCTATAGGGGCAACATAGTTCAAAAACTAGGACATGTATTTGGGACCCTCTTTATAATACATGCACTATAGTCTCCAATCTCATGAGTACTTTAGTGAACCTACCTTCCCTATGTGGGAAGGGACACTCCTCACTACTAATTCACTCGGATCTAAGCTATATTCCCTTTTGAAATGTCTTTCATTTTTAATTATAACTTAGTTTATGTCATAGGGTCTACCCATTATATAATTATAGTCATACATCAATAGGAATTGGATGAGAACACCTTTAATTACAACTCTCGTATGTGAAATTAGCACATTAACATTATTATATCATAGTTAGGCAATATGTACTTCATCACAACCTTATGTCATTACATCTTAAGAATAATACCACAATCAAATAATCAAGACATTTTAATTCAAAATTATGCCAACCCTAATAAATCCCAGCATAAGGTACACTCAAATAAAATTTCATCACAAAGCACAAGTAAACATAATTGAAGTAAAGGTTTGAGATCACAAAGTTTAGTCCAATCTCCTTTACAAGCCATCTTATAATGTTTTACCATAAACCATCAAATTCAATCAAACAATGGGTGTAATATCAACACACAGTTGTAATTAACACAATAATGAAGCCAATTGAATAGTACAAATAAATTCATCACTTGTTCAGAACCTAGGATAATAGGGAAAAGGACATCTTCCACAAACTAGGTCAATACATCATAAAACTCGCATAATTGAACCATAATATAATACAATATAGAAGAGCAATTTCATAAAAGAAACAAACCCATAAGAATTCATCTATTTGAATTTTTTTTAATGAACCCTTTGAGGAAAGGAATCTCAAGGTAAAATGATATCATACCTTGTTAATTGTTGAATATTGATGGAGAAAAGTTATCTTCTTTCTTCCCTATGACCTTGACCTATCCCTTAAATGGAGTTATTATTTTGCGTTAGATAGAGAAGAGAGAAGGAAGTGCAATTTGGGTTATGGGAAATATGAGAGTGGGGTTAGTTTAATAAAGTTTAGGTCTTTATATAGAGGTCCTTAATTAACTTAATTAGAACTCCCTTAAATCCTAACTAAATAACTAACCACATAATTCCCTAAATAAAAAAATTAAAACAAAATAGCAAAACACATAACTGACCTACGTGACCCCGACCTACGGGCCGTAGGTCAGTCGACGGTGCCGACCAACCGTCCTGCACAACCGTTGTTTTGGTTAAAGAGTTTTCAAATTGAAAATTTTGGAAAATTGAAAAGTGTTGGTAGACAAAGGCAATCGATGCCTCTCGATTATCCTACGCCCTGTCGCCTGCAACACGTAGGTAGACACAACCTCAATGACTGCTTTCGGCCAAATCTGAAAGCCCTCTCAAGGAGCCTTGGTTTGTTCGTGTGGAGTCCTACCCGTACATTTCGACCCTAAACCAACTCTAATACTCCCTCAATCTAGAAATGTTTGTCATGTTGCGCTTATCTAAAGTCAATTTGACTAATCTTTAAAGGTAAATTATATTACATTAAGATGATTTTTTTTAAAAAAAAATAGATATTAAGAAACTATATGAAACGTACTATAAAATACAATTTTTGTCATATTAATATGACGAAAAAATGAATCTTAAAATGTTAGTCAATGTTCTTATAGTTTGACTCTAAAAATAGAAACCATGACAAACAATACCGGACAAAGGTAGTACATGATAGACACCTTACCACCAAATTTCATTAACTGACTACTAAACCCTTGTAAAATAGGCTAAAGCACACTAACACCTTTTCCACTAGTCTACGGATGTCATGGGCGTTGCTTGACGTTTTGACTCTAAAACTTTCTAAATGAACTATATACATTATATTTGACATTTAAACAGTGTTACAACTCCTAGGCACTCTTGTGAGACTCTAGATTAGGCATTCGACTTTTGGAGTGTTACATTATTCCCCCCCCCCTTAGGAACATTCATCCCCGGATGACACAAAATCTTTTGAAGGGAAATGATAGACTCAAGGCTACAAGCCGAAGCAAAAACAACATATCAAACAAGAGTTTCAACTCAACATACAATTTACACTTCGCAATTCTTAACTTCAATTACAACACATAAAAGCTCAAGATAACAACATGAGAAATGGACTTTTTCACAACAACATGAGTTCAACATATTATTAAAGAGTCAATCATGCAAAAATTCCTCTTCACAACATTTCAAAATGCTCAATATCATTTCATATATGAAACAACATACCAAATTCACAAATGAGTGCAAATCAAGAAAAAAACATTTCTACATAAAATTTCATCATATCAAACATCTTTATCTTAAACATGCACATCCTTGTAAAACAAGTCAAATTCAGTTTATTCATTATTTTCATTATTAGTAGGAAAAACTAACCTTATTCAAAAAATTGAGGAGTTTAACGGGAATTCATATCGGCTTCATCCTCCCATGTTGCTCCCTCAACTACGTTGTTCTTCCATAATACCTTTGCGAAAGTCGCCTCTTTGTTCCTCAACTTCTTTACTTTTCTATAGAGGATTTCAACCAGAATCTTTTCATAGTAGAGGTTCTCTTTGACACCTAGAACCTCAATAGGAAGAATTGACTTAGGTTAACCGATACACTTTATTAGAATGGAGACATGGAACACAAGATGAACCGAAACCATTTCATTAGGACATTTCAACTTGTATGCAACCTTACCAACCCGTTGCAAAGTTTCATAAAGACCGATATAATAAGGACTAAACTTCACCTTTTTTCCAAATCTCACCACTCTCTTCATGGGTGAAATTTTTTAGGTAAACCTTATCCTCTTCTTCAAATTCTAAATACCTTCACTTATGGTCTGCATAAGACTTTTGCCGTCTATAGGCTGTTTTCAAAAGGCTCCCTATCATATGAACTTTATCAAAAGTCTTCTATATAAATTCGGGATCCAAGAGTGAACACTCGCCCACCTCAAACCATCCAATAGGAGATCTACATCTCCTACCTTACAAGGTTTTGAAAGGATCCATTGATATATGTGAATGGTAACTATTGTTCTAAGTGAACTCAACCAAAGGAAAATGATTATACCAATTTACCTTGAAATCAATAATACATTCTCCAAGAATATCCTCAAAAGTTTCAATAGTTCGCTCCACTTGACCATCCGTTCGGGGATGAAACGTGCTTAACTTCACCTTTATACCCAATCATTTTTTGAATGACCTCCAAAACCTAGATGTGTGCGCACCTCTATCCAAAATGATGGATAACGGTGACACACAATATCATCTATGAAGATCCTTGCATAATCCTCCGCCGAGTATGTGGACTTGACGAGAATAAAATCAGCAGATTTTTTCAACCTATATGCAACCACCCATATAGAATCATGTTGCTTTTGGGTACGAGGAAAACCTACCATGAAATCCAGATTTATGTCTTCGCACTTCAAAGTGGGAATTGTATTTCTCGAAGACCACTTGGCTTTTGGTATTGGACTTTCACTTGTTGGCAATTTGGACATTTTGCAACTAATTCTGCTATGTCCCTCTATAATCCTTCCCACAAAAACACTTCTCTAAGGTCATGATACATCTTTATAGAACCTGAATCAATGAGATAACAAGAACAATGATCTTCCACAACAATCCAGTTTCTCAAGTCATCAACATTGGGTACAGATAACCTTTCTTGATACCTCAAGACATAGTCCCCCCAAGGAGAATGACTCATTACGCTTACCAAGAATGGATTCCTTCAACCCCATTAATTGTTGATCAAAGTGTTTCTTAGACTTAACCTCAACAACCAAAGATGATTCAGAGTTATGATGAACAATAAAACCACCATTTGGAGAATCTTCCAATCTAACACCCAATCTAGACAAACTATACACATCTTTCACAAGGTCTTTTCTCGGAGTTTTCCTTGTGAGACACACTTTTCACGACCGGGGTCTACACCCTAGTATAAACGGTGTCATAGTCCTCTAAGAGGTCGCAGACAAGCCTCTTCTTGCATTCATCAAATTCTTATGGTTAATTTTAGCGAAAAAATTGAACCTTTTTATATAGTTGAAGTATACATAGACTTCATATAAACACATATCTTTAATGAAGTTCATTTCTCATACATCAACAATCTAATTATAAGATCATGCAACATGAAAGAAATGGAATCACATGTCATAAGTAATACTTACCAAAATGGCATCATTACAAGCGTCTGAATAAAATAGGAAAGAAACACTAGTGGAACCTACCCCACTAGTTCAAACCTACTACTAAGAAATAATTATAAAGGCATACATCCTCGAATGCATGAAAACTTAAAATGTCTGGATGATATCTGTGAGTCCGAACAGCCGCAATGATACCCTCAATGTCCACCTGAGCCTACACCCAAAATAGTAATATTGTATGGAATTAGTACACACTTGTACTAAGTATGGGTGTATGCAAGTATATACCAAGGGAATGAATGATTAAGAATATATCTCTCCTAACAATCTGAATTATGGAAAGCCATGTCAGTTGGACTTGTCAAATCAGATCAGGAAGTCATGCTATGAGAGTAACATGCGTCATCATTATTTTGATATTGCACCCAGCACATAACATATTTCATATAGCATATACATATATCATATATCATTCGTTTACATACCATCAAAACCTTGGGATCATGATTTTAACATTAGGACTTTCCAAATAAGGGCTTAACATATGGGACCTCAACTTGGGAGCCTTCTTTAGAAACACAGAGTACGCTTCTTTCATTCATACGTAGGTAACCTTATTAATTTCATTCATTCGTATGCTGATACAAACATCCGCTATACCTAGGATGAAGTTTAAGACTCTCATATGGATCATGAAGTGCAATGACCAAGAATGTCCTAATGTCTTTACTTGAATCTGATTTCGCCTCCTGATTGTCTTGCACATACATCTTCAGTATCATTAATTTCATTATCTTCATACTTTGAGGAACTTCAAATTAAACCGACATATATTATGTGAGCATCATGAAATTCGGTGTCTTCCCCACACCGAAAAGAAGTGGATTCAGTGGCCAAGTTGAAACCAAAACATCCTTACTTCGCTTAGGTGGAAAACCACTGGCTAGTTCTATATATTGGCAACATATTTCAAAGAATAGGACATTTAAGGAGACCAATGCCGACCTTGGTGGACATTCTCATCTTGTGAGAATTACGTGAACCTCCGCCCTTCCAAAAGACGACATCACCACTTATAGCTAGGCTATCGGTGCTCCGTTTAAAGTTTGTATTTACATTCAACTCATACATCATCGAATGTTGCTTCTAGCATAAGGTAGTTATACTTAATTAGATGATTTATCATCTCTTCTATACGTATTAAGTTTGAATGGTCCTTAGACTTACATATTGAGAGTGATTGAGACTTGTCTCGTAACATTCAACTCTCTCTTAGGTGAGTACTTTTGGTGACCTTATATTAGCGTAAGTAAAACATGTCTCACTTGTCCTTGCCTCATATTGGGGTGCCACCCTGTTCTTTCTTAACATCTTTTTATTTCATCTTCACTCACCTTTTATTATTTGTTCATCGGATATCATATATATGATCTTTTAGAATTTACATGGAGGGACATTGATTTTAGGCGTAGATACAACTTGTCTCACTTGCAGTAGCCTATCGTCATGTAGTCACTCTTTTCTTTACATATTAACTATAAATTCATTCTTAACACTTTCTTTTTGGGTATTCTTGAGTCTTCACTCTACATCATTCTACACTCTCATAGATGAGTATGTTTGGTAACATTTAATGCTTGAATGAGACTTGTCTCACAATTCATCTAGCCTCTTATCATGTATTCACCATTTTCATTAGAATCATAGTATAATATAATTACTTACCTCATTACGTGAATGTACATTTCTTAATCTTACCATTTACTCACGGTAATACCCATTTCGGGTTACTCATATTTGGCTAAATATTTCATGATAATCTATGTATATGTTGTGTAAGAATTAGTAACATTTTATTTAATTATAGTCTAACAATTACAGCCAAGAGGACCCATGTTCAAATCCCTTGGGAAGCACTTTATTTTTAATTATTTAAAGTGCTAAGTGTCTCCATAAATTCTTCCAAGAGGATCTAGAATCGAATCCCAGTGGCCTCACCTTTTTTATCATTTTATGTGTCTCAGAATTTCAGCCAAGAGGACCCATGTTCGAACCCCTTAGGCAGCAACTTTGTTTTATTTATTTTGGTGTGAGATATATGTATCTCACACCATTGGCGAAGTTTCCAAGTTCGTGCCTCCTTCTTCACACTATTTGGTTTTTCTTTTATTTTATGGCTTCTTTCAATGATCCGGGTTCAAACCCGCTCTCTCTCCCTATTTTTTTTCTTTTAATTTAAGGCTGCTTATTTTAGTGGTAGGACATTAAGGTCATCGATACTCACCCTCAAATGGCAGCAACTATTTCAGTTCATCCATACTAATGACTAGCCGAACCCATGTTCCATTAGTATATAATATTAATTCACTTTCTTCCACTTAGTCTAGGCGTTTAACTCATAGTTTTACATATACTTTTAAATAATTCATTAAGGAACTTACTTTCACTTTAGTATTCATGAACATTAGAATTTCTTTTTGCATGTTAAACACAAAACATTTCAAATCACATGATTTACCATTTTCTTCAAGTGAACCGTGACAATAAAAATTACGGTAAATCAGCATGTTGGTTCAAATATGACATGAAATATTCGGACGTACTTAACAAATCATACAGTCCGAAGCACAAACATTGTACATAATCACAAACATTACTAAAATCATCTACAAGAAGTCATACCAACGCATGCATCTATTCGTTCATACGATCTAATGAAAGGGGCATACAACAGGGACAACCTTAGTTTTTCGATTGGATTTAAACTGAACATTAGGGGACTCTAGGGAAACGGACAAAGAGGGAATAAAACCCATACTTTTTCAGCCTTGATAACCAGCCACAATCACACGCCCCCGCTCACACACAAACCTTTCTTCGGAGCTTTGATTCTTGTTTTCAAGTTAAGTTCCTTACTTAAAACACTTAGGCATAAGAACTTTTCCTTTTCTCTTTTTATGGATTCAGCCAAGAACACTTTTATTATAGTGAGTATTACTATTATATTTTGTTTTTGAAGTGTGGGATAAGGGTAAAAACGTTTTTAGGAGTAAATTAAAGATTTAAGAGTGGGCATTAAGCACACTACTAGAGGAGTCATGCGCCCCTGTTGTGGGAATTGTTGTTGACCTATTCAACATAATTTAAATGGTAAAATCAGGTTATAAAATATATATTAAGTTATTATCATTCCCCTCCTAATTTTAATTAATTTTAATCATTTAATTCGTGCCCCCTTGTGCCTTTTACTCGGCTCAAACCCGAGTGTGGAGGTAAGGTCAATCTCGGGTTTGACCATCGAGATTTGACTTATTTTGACTAATTAATAACTTTATTTAATTAATTAAATATCAGCCTAGGGTAATTACTATACAACCCCTAGCCCCAAAATTACCTTTATACCCCTAGAGCCCTTAAAAGCTAGGACTAACCCTCTTAAGTCCGGTTAAAACTAATTTGGGTGAATCCTAATATTCGGGTACACTACATGGCTGGAACAAACTCTGCCAAGCTCAACTAACTCACCAAGTTGGTTGGCATGGCTGGTGCATGGTTTTAAAGGTCTGGTTCCACGCATATCAAATTGTGTGAACCCGATCTAACCTAGGCATTCTAGGTACGTTGAGGCCTTACTAACACAGTCATTTTTGGGTTGTCACAACACTACTTATGGTCGTATGACTTAGAGCATCCGCAACCATATTGGCCTTGTAGGGGTGGTCGAGAATACTCATATCATAAGTCTTCAATAATTCCAACCTTCTGATTTTCCGGAGATTCAACTATTTTAGAGTACTCACATATTGAAGACTCTTGTTGTCTGTATACAGATCAACATGCACACACAAATAATGCCTCCATATTTTCAAGGCCAATACCATGGCCTTTAACACAAAATCATGAGTTGGATAATTCTGTTCATGCACCTTAGGTTGCCTAGAATAATAAGCTACTACTTTACCATGTTGCATAAGGACAAACCCTAAACCCACTCAAGATGCATCACAATACACAACGAATCCCTTGGTACCCTCCAGTAAAGTCAACACTAGAGCGGAGGTAAGACACTCTTTTAAGATATAGATGTTTGTTTCACATGTCTCCCATCACTCAAATTTCATTCTTTTGGGTCAACGTAGTCAATGGAGAGGCAATGGACGAACAACCATCCACAAACCTCCTATAATACCCCGCTAGACCCAAAAAACTTTTATTGTCGGTTGGAGTGAATGGTCTAGGCCAATTCTTGAATGTCTTAGTTCTTGGATCAAACTTAAATACTTCACTAGAGATTATATGAACAAAAAAGGCCACCGACCTCACCCAAAACTCACATTTTCTATGCTTGGAAATGGTTGGTTTCCTCTAGGAAATTGCAAAACCACTCCCATATGGTCCATGTGTTAATCGTCATTTTTCAAATATACCAAGTTGTCGTTATTGATGACAATGAAAAATAAATCTAGGTTACTTCAAATCACCCTATTCATGAGGTCTATAAATTGCCGGGGCATTAGTTAGACCAAATAACATTACTAGGAACTAATAGTGACTATATCTAGTCTGAAAATCCATTTTTCGTATATCCTCACCACTCACCTTATGTTGGTAATACCCTGATTTCAATTCAATCTTTGAAAAGTAGATTTTCCGTTGGAGTTGATCAACCTAGTCGTCAATTCGAGGGAGATGATAGCAATTCTTAATAGTGACTTTATTTAATTGGTGATAATCAATGCACATTCTAAGGGACCTATCGTTCTTCTTCCCAGACAAAACCGGTTCACCCCATGGAGAAATACTAGGTCTAATAAGGCCTTTGTTTAGCAAATCCTTGAGTTGAGCCTTGAACTTTTTAAATTCGGGCGGATTCTAGGATGATTTTTAGGAAAGACTTCCAGAAATTTTCTCACTACAGGGACTAACTCAATAGGAGGATTTTTCTGAGTCTAATTCATTGATTCTTACAATATGGTATAAAAAACCCTTTTGAGATCATTTTACAAGCGTTTAAAAAAGAAATGATACCACCTGTAGGAATAGAATCCCCCCCCTTCCACACTAAAATGGGTTTATTTTGAAAATTGAACTTGAAAATTCTTGTTCTACAATCTATGGACACAAAACAATGATGCAACCAATACATCCCCAAAATTACATCAAAATTCACCATATCAAGTTCTACTAAATTAATATAAGTAACTCTATTATGCAACATTATAGGTCAATTTTTATGTACCTTCTTTGCAACCACCTACTCACCTACAGGGGTAGTTAACATGAAAGGTTCATTTAGGATATCGGGAAAAACATAAAACTCCTAGCTATCAAGGGAGTAACAAAAGAAAATGTAGCACCCGGATCAAGTAAAAAATATATATCAATAGAAAAGACTTGTAACCTATTGGTCACCACATCGGGAGAACTCTCTTGTTCACCCCATGAGGGAAGTGCATAAAAGTTATTCTTCTTCGGACCATTCACATTAGAACCAGTAGCTTGATCTTGCCCTCTATATTTACTTGTATATTAGGGAAATCTCTAACCTTTTGGCTACTCTTGCCATAACTAAAACAATTGTACATTCCAACAAGTCAATCGCCATAATGTTTCTTGCAACACTTTCCACAAGTTGTTTTCTTGCTTGGTGAAGTATTACCTATTTCCTTTTGATACTTAGAGTTAGAAACCCTATCGTCAAGAGCCTTAGTAAATTTAAAAGGAAATTATTAGAAAACCTCTTCTTGAATCTATGCTTTTCTTGAATGTCAAGGCTACCCTTAGAAAACCCCCCTTCATAAGACCTTGACCTTTCGGTCTCTCTATTCTTCCTCCTTAGCCTAGTTTCTTGCATTTATTGGGCATGAACAATGAGAAAAGAGTCATTCATATTATCATGAAGCATAACCGAACAACATTCTTCAATCAAGTCATCAGACAACCTCTGTAAGAAAACAACTCATCTCATCTCTTGGTTTTGAAACCAAGAATGGAGCATACTTGGACAATTTAGTAAATTTCAACGAATAGTCAAGTACATTCATACCTCCTTGACGAAGGTTGATGAATTTTTCCACCTTAGATTTCATCAACTCTCTAGGAAAGAAATCACTAAGAAAGTCCCTCTTGAAGATCTCCCAAGTAACTTGACAACCTCTTGGTGACCTATTATCCCTCCTTGCCCATACCAAGTAAGGGCCACATCTTTGAGTTGGTAGGCAGCCAACTAGGCTTTCTGAATTTAGGTCACTCCCATAGCATAGAGAATCTTGTAGATCTCATCGAGGAAATCTTGAGGGTTCTCATCTGTTTTCGATCCAAAGAACATGAGTGTATTAATTCTAGTAAAGTCTCTCAAACGAGAGGCGACGATGTTAGCATGTTGAGGAGCTCCAAGTCCACCTTCCCTTTTCACTTGAGTTGTCATGAATTTTACTTAAGATGTGACCGACATTAGCTTAAGAGGTCATGGCTTGGGAAAAAGTGAGTGATGTCGCCCTTATCTCTACATCGGTTGTTGCTGGAGGTACAACCGGAACTTGATCACCCATAGCAACTTCTTCAAGTGGAGGAACTTGGTTGTCGTGTGCTATAAGATTAGCCATTTCTCCCTCACCTCTTCTAGCAGATACTTTTTAAGTATTCACCTATAATCACAATACAATATTTAGGTGAAAGCACATAACAAGGCACTAGAGGCATTAAATAGCAGTACTAGAAAATAAGAGTTTCTAAACATCACATAGTCTCTCATTCATAAGTGTTGCGCAATTCGTAATTATGAATAAGAATCTACATAAACGTTGTTTAAGGAGGCATTGTTTCGAGGGAAATTCAAACTCATGCTTTGATACTAAGTTTCTCACATCGAAGAAGTACTCTCTAGACGTAACCGGCGCCGTCGTCCTCAAAGATGACTAAGAATAGCCTCTTAGAATTAATCATTATATTTGTAGGTTAAAAATGCGGAAAATTTAAAACTTTTCATCTACACTATTTCATGAGGTTTAATTAAACCTCTCCCCTACACATAATATATTCATATCGACTATACATAAGCCCTTCATATACGAATATTACATAGTGTGTATATATATATATATATATATATATATATATATATATAATATATATATATATATATATATATACATATATATATATATACATATATATATACTATACATAACATAGTCTTAAAAGGGATGTCTCATATTAAACCATCTAAACAGAGTGAAATTATCATGGGCATAAGGTCTTACACAATGTAAAAATGCAACTTAGGGATTACAATAATATCTTGAAAAACTATTAATGAAATAATATTTGTTAGACTATAACAATATAACATAGGTAGAGTAATAACAATGTAACATAGGTAGACCATCATCCTCGGAACATGAGGACATACCCACACTTGGAGAAATGACACAAGCCTTCCTTCAAAGTCTTCATGAACTCTTCAATCATTGGAACCTAAAATGTTGGGTAGAAAGGGAAAATGGAGTTAGCACATCACTTGTAATAAGTATAGGATCATATGTACACACAATATAAAAATCATGCCAAAATGGGGGATTTATTCAA
Organism: Solanum corneliomulleri; assembly: GCA_027704805.1. Classification (NCBI taxonomy): domain Eukaryota; kingdom Viridiplantae; phylum Streptophyta; class Magnoliopsida; order Solanales; family Solanaceae; genus Solanum; species Solanum corneliomulleri. The sequence goes on from JAKWIY010002799.1 coordinate 93,262, forward strand.
AACCATGCGAAACAACTTTGAAAAGTCTTATGCACATTCAAGAACCTATGCAAGTCAATAAGATCATACTATTTTAGTCAAGACAATATACATCACAAGACAAACAATACCAAGTCTATTCAAGTAAACATGCATTTCAACATAATTGAGCCCATAATCAATACAACTCTACCATAAAGATAAAATATCAACAAACATGTATAAGATTTCATAACCTCATACCCTAAGCAAGACCATCACTCATACACCCCCAATAAGTCCACTAGTTGAATGACTAAGTAAGGCCCCATAACCTTACTAAACCAAGTAAACTCAAGAAGAAACAGAAGCAATGTCTAACTTTACATAGTATATCTTTAAAAGTAAGCATCATCAAACTTTAGCAATAGATACTAACCACATGTTCATGAGTGAAACCAACATAAAATAGTGTCATTAACATGTGACGTCAATATATATATATATATATATATATATATATCTATATATATATATAAATATCATTCACATTTATAAGCATATAAGCACATTAGAACATCCTTGTAAGACTTTCCTCAAGTCTAACTAGTGCAATGTATAGGTAGAGTCTCATACCCCTACTTAGAATAAGCCAAACCCCTTAGGTTATCCTAATTAGAGTTTACTTCATTACATAATTTACTTTTGGAAACATCTTTCATTAACCTACATAGAGCACATGAGCTAATGTAAAATCTGGTGTCATGAACCCTACATCAAAATACGACGGACTACTTGCCAATGTAGTAACAAAAAATGAACATATCATCTACGTGGATCCACTAGCTAGTATTCCTATGGGGATAACATATTTCAAGAACTAGGAGATGTATTTCGGACCCTCTTTATGCTACATGAATTATAGTCTTCAATCTCAGGAGTACATTAGTGAACCTAGTGTTCCTATGTGGGAAGGGACACTCCTCTATACTAGTTCACTCGGTGTTAAGCTAGAGTCCCTTTTTAAATGTCTTTTATTAATAATCATAACTTAGTTTAAGTCATAGGGTCTACCCATTATATTTTCATAGTCATAGCTCAATAGGAATAGGATGAGAATACTTTTTATTACAACCCTCATATGTTAGATTAACACATTAACATTATTCTATTATAGTAAGGAACAGAGGTACTTCATCACCAACCTTATATCATTACATCTCTAGCATAATATCACAATCACATAATCAAGATAGTTAAATTCAACATCATGTAAACCCCAATAATTCTCATCATATGGTAAAAGGGAAAAACATCATCTTCCACAAACTAGGTCAATACATCATGAACTAGCGTAATTGGATAATAATACATCACAATATAAGCATAATCACCAAAAGAAACCATAAGCATACAATATAGAAGATCAATTTCGTAATAGAAAGAAACACATAAGAATTCATTTTATGAAAAGCAATTTTAAAGTAACCCTTTGGGGAAAAGAATCCCAAAGGTGAAAGAAACATATACCATGTTGATTGATGAAGATTAATGAAGAAAATTTGAATTCTTTCTTCCCTAATACCTTGACCCATTCCTGTAATAGAGTTCTTCTTTTGAGATAGAGAAAGTAGACAGGGGGAAGAGCAATTTGGGTTTCGGGAAATATGAGTGTTGGATTAGTTTGACTACGTTTAGGTCTTTATATAGAGGTCCTTTATTAACTAAATTATACATCCCTTAAACCCTAAATAATTAACTAACCACCTAATTATTTAAATGAACCAATTAAAAAATAGCAAAACATAAACCTCACCTACGAGACCCCGGCCTACGGGCCGTAGATAGTCGACGGTGCCTATGACCAATAATTCTGCGTAACTGTCCTTTTGTTTAGAGAGTTGTCAAATTGTCCATTTTGGAAAATGAATAAGTGCTGGTGATCGAGTAAATCGATGCCCTGTCGATTGACGTACGCCTTGTCGCCTACAACACGTAGGTAGACACTGCTGCAATGACAACTTTTGGCCAAATTGGAAGGGTCCTGCTTAATGAACCTTTGTTAGTCGTTGGGAAGTCTTACAAAATTATAATCTATATAAGTAATATAGACACTCTTTTGAGGACCTAGATTATGCTTTAGACTTTCAGAGTGTTACAACTGCACTTGCCTGTTCTTTGTTAATTACAAGACATCTTTAGGTGGTGATTGGTAGATTTTATCTAGGTGACTATAGAGTGTGGACAGATTCAACACTAAGACAGTTCTTTCAGGCTGCCATAGATCATTCTAGTTTAAGTTCACATTTTTCGAACTCTGACTATTTGTTTAAGGTTTTGTTTAGTTTCAACGTTGTCCCATCAATCCTTATACTTTTCGTTAGAAGAATCTTTTACTATAACATTCATGTTGTAGGGGTTACTATTTCTCATTAGTTTTTGTTAGGTTATTTGTTAAAACATGTAGATTTTATGGGAACTCCATATTTTAATTTTCATTTAAGCCCACTACCATATCTTTAAATGCAAAATCTTTGGTTGAGTTTTGCATCGTGAAAAAGTTGGTATTTAAAGCCCTAGGTTTGTTCATCTCATCGTACAAAAGTGATTCTAGTAGAGTCTTAAGGAGAGGTTTGATGAATATCATTCTTTTCTTCGAGAGGCTATAGGAATTTAGGATAAACTCAATTCTTTCTACTCCTTAATGTTGAATCCAATTAGTATATTTCCTCCTTCACTCGATTGTCATAAATAGAACAACAAATTTTTAACACCATCACTAACAAGAGATGATGTCTATAGACTATCGATAGTTGAATTACTCACCATTCAAAACAAGTATCAACAGACTCAGGTAAATGATCTTTTGACAAGTCGCAAGGTTCTTAAGTTTACATTACTAGTAATCGATGAAACAAACTAATTTAGAAATTGGGCCTATGTGAGTTGTAACTTGGAAGTTGATAATGTGCATTCCTTGTTGCCTTAATTAACTATAAATTTGGAATTTGTATTTTCTTAGATGTGACGATATGATCATTTTCACAATAAGTGGGGTTCTTAATTTTGATATGTGTAATATAGTGGTTGAATTGATTAAAAATATGCAAGTTGGAACAATTGAGTGTGAAGAAACTTCTTATAAATAAAAGGTCATGGCTATGTTCGACGCAAGAGTCTAGATAATATAAGATGTGATTCATAAGAAAGATATGTATGTGTCTTGCGCTTGAATAATAACGGTATGAATGTGTGGGTCAATATTTTACATCTGTGGGTTATGATGATTAACTAATGAGAATGAGTTTGATTGTTTTCATGAGGGCCGCTAGGGCGGGATTTTCCCTTTGATAATGAGGTCGCTAGTGCGGGATTTCTCCTACTAATGCGGGACATGGCGAGATAGAATTTCATCCCTTTCTCACCTTCTTTCTGTAGTCACAATCATGGACCCCGAATCATAACTGAACGAACCCCCGCATTCTAATTCAGTTTTCAGAAATTAAATATAAGTTATAAAGTGTTAAAATTTAAATTACCTTAAAATATGAGGAGGAAATTAGTGAGGTCGTGGAGACCGGGGAAATGGTAATGCAAGTAGAGGAATAGTGCAACCAGGCTAGGAGATTACCAATCAAGACGACAGGGCTATGCTATATGATATTATGGGTAAGTTCGAGTATGATGTTTTATGCATTGGTCATTAATGCTACTCTTGTCTATGCCCGGATGGATATTGTTTTATATTATCTAGGTTTTACTTATTTGTACGTGTCAGTTCATTGCCTTGGGATTTGATGTGGTTTTGTGATGTACTTGATTCCCTAATCCATGTTTCTACCTTAGTTGAAGAGTCAATCATAGTCACCCTTGTATATTGTATTTGTCCTATTGTGTGTATAGATTTTCATACTTGTATTTATTTGGTTATGCTGCATACAACTAAGTTTGTATAAACTTATGCATGCCTTCCTTTTACCCCTATTATATCACACTTAATTGTAATCTTAAGCCGATAACTCTAGAGATCCTGTTAGGGAAAGATTAGAGTGGGAATTGGTGTACAAGCCTAGAATAGCTAAGATCACATCGTCCATTCAGGCTTAGAAGCTGGTGGAGCAGGATGGTTTGGGGTAATTGACTCATATTCGGGATGTTGGAGTTGAATATTCCCTCTATTGAGTTTATTCCTATGGTGTCTGAATTGAGAGAGCTTGAAGATTAAATCCAAGAGTTTCTTTATAAAGGTTTCATCCATCCTAGTTCTTGTCGTGGGGTGCTCTTGACATGTTTGTTAAGAAGAATGAGGGTAGTACTGTAACGTGTCAGTTTATTGCATGTTGAATTGGGTACTAGGTTGGACCTTAGAACTGCATTTCACCCTCAGACCGATGGTTAGTCTGAGCGAACGATTCAAGTGTTAGAGGATATGCTTCGTGCTTGTGTGTGAATTTGGATTTGGTGTCCATGGGATAACTTCCTACCCTTAGCGGAGTTTTCATACAATAATAGTTATCACTCAAGCATTGATATGGCTCCATTTGAAGCATTGTATGGGAGGAGGTGTAGATCTCCTATTGGGTGGTTTGATGCACTTGAGGTTAGAACTTGGGGTACTGACCTCTTGAGGGATTCGTTAGATAAGGTGAAGGGCATTCAAGAAAAGCTTCTAGCGGCGCAAAGTAGACAAAAGGAGTATGCAGACCGAAAGGTTAGAGACTTGGAGTTCATGGAGGGTGAACAAGTCTTGTTGAAGGTTTCACCCATGAAAGGGGTGATGCGGTTTGGGCAAAAGTAAGCTAAGTCCAAGGTATATTGGACCATTTTAGGTACTAAAGCGAATAGGGGAGGTGGCTTATGAATTAGCCTTGCCCCCAGGGCTGTCCGGAGTGCATCCGTTGTTTCAATGTCCATGTTGAAGAATACCATGGAGATGGAAACTACATTATCCGTTGGGATTCAGTTTTGCTTGATGAGAATTTGACTTATGAGGAGGAACCGGTTTCTATATTAGATAGAGAAGTTCGCAAATTGAGGTCGAGAGAGATTGCATCCATCAAAGTTCAATGGAAGAATCGACCGGTTGAAGAGGCTACTTGGGAGAAGGAGACAGATATGCAAGAAAAATACCCACATCTGTTACAGATTCAGGTTACTCCTTTTCGCCATTGTTTTTTCTTTTGATCGTTCGGGGACGACGATGGGTAAATTGGTATCTATTGTAACAACCTGTTTAGTCTTTTTGAGTAGCAGATTTTATTTCTGGAAAATTGGCTGAGGCAACGGACCCCACAACGGACCGTCACAGGCACGACGGACCGTCGCAGGGTCTCGTTTCAATATACTTAGGAATTCTGAAATTGGGTACTGAAAATTGACTCTCTGAACTTCGTAACGAACTTGCAGGACGGACCGTCACAGGTGTGACGGACTGTCACAGGTTTGACGGACCGTCACAGTCCACTTGAGTTCTAAGAGGCTGCGACGAACTGCGTGACGGACCGTCGCAGGCATGACGGCCCGTCACAGGTTGCGCAAATCCCAGGCAGAATCGGATTTCTTCACACGTTTTAAGGGACATTTTGGACTATTCTTTCCTTAATTATAGATTTCGTGGGTTTATATTAATAACTCAAATTCTTGAGGGATAAAAGAGGTAACTTTGGTTAATTAGTGGGGTATTCTTGCCATCTTTTACCTTAATTATATGTTAATTAGGGTAAAAGAAAGAGGGTTTGAATAGAAAAAGAGAAAAGAAAAGAGAGAGAGAGATTGATCGATTGAGAGAGTCGAACGAGAAAAGAATATCAAAGCTTGGGAATTGCTTGTTGATTCCAATTCTTCGTGGAGGTAGGTTTATGGTTTTTACGATATTCATAGTGAACTCTTAATAGTGAATGATATGCATTGGTGGTATTGTAAACCTGTCTATATGCTTAACTGTATGCTTGCATGAATATGATTATGTGATTTTGATAAAACAAGCATGATGAAAACCATTGAATCCCAAATCTTGAAAGAAACTTTAATCTACGTTATTAATGATGCCTTGGTATAAAGAAGGCTTGATGAATTAAAGTAATGGGATTGATGATGCCTTGGTATAGAGAAGGCTTGATGAACGGATAGAATGAGGTTAGTGGATCGGAGTGTCACGTTCCGACACATAGTATTAGTGGATCGGAGTTTCACGTTCCGACACATAGTATTAGTGGGACGGGTGTCACGAACCGACACGTAGAATTAGAGGATCGGAGTGTCACATATCGACACATATAGGGGATCGGAGTGTCACGTTCCGACACATATAGGGGATCGGAGTGTCACGTACCGACACATATAGGGGATCGGAGTGTCACGTTCCGACACATATAGGGGATCAGAGTGTCACGTACCGACACATATAGGGGATCGGGTGTCACGAACCGACACGTAGAATTAGGGGATCGGAGTGTCACGTACCGACACATAGTGGTAGGGGATCGGAGTGTCACGTACCGACACAAGAGGAAGAAAGATAATGAATCTTGAAAGATGATAAATATACTCAATCTAATAAACTTAATTTCCAAATGAGTATGGTATTGAGGCTTGAGCCCTCATGGATGAACATTATGGTACTTGTTGATGATTATAATACTTGTTGTTGCTACATGTGGAGTTTATAGTTGATTTATAATATTACTTGATATATATATTATCTTCTATTTTGAGTTGGCCGATGATATCTACTCAGTACTTGTGGTTGTACTGACCCCCTACTTTTATGTTTTCTTCTTTGTTATTTGTGGAATGCAGCAAACGTTCCGTCGACTTCAACTCAACAGTAGATCTAGCCAGTCTTCACTACCTTCAGAAATTCAGGGTGAGCTAATGCGTCTAGCTTGGACTGGATCTTCTTCTTCAAGTCTTGATGCCTTGAACTTCCGGCATGGACTAGCTTTTATTTGTTTTAGCTTCTTAGACGTTTTTAGTTTAGTAATTTGAGGATAGATGTTCTTGTGATGATGACTTCCAGATTTTGGGGATAATAATAATAGTTTTGAATTGTTTTTATTAATGAGTTTAAGTCTTCCGCATTTCTTTTGTTGATATTGTATTAAAATGTTAAAGGTTAGATTGGTTGGTTCGCTCACATAGGAGGGTAAATGTGGGTGCCAGTCGCGGCTCGGATTTGGGTCGTGACAAACTTGGTATCAGAGCATTAGGTTTATTGGTCTCATCACACAAGAACGAGTCTAGTAGAGTCTTAAGGAACGGTAGGGGGACGCCTTTACTCTTCTTTGAGGGGCTATAAGACTTTAGGAAAATTCCATTCTTTCATTCTTTCATTCGTGCTACTACTTGAGTCCAATTGGTATCTAGGTGATACAAATTGGTATCTGACCATCTTCACTCTATTTCGCAGATGGTTAGAACTAGAGCAACGACCGCACCAGCAACAACAACGGCACGGCAAGAAACGTCTGAGCTAGCCACTGGGGCTGTGGCTCGAAGGAGAACAGCGGCAAGAGGCCGTGGTAGAGGTCGTGGGAGGACGTCCTCTAGGGGAAGAGGACGAGCACCTAGTCCATCTGAGGCTAGGGCGGTGACTCCTCCACCGACTAAGGAGGTAGTAAGAGAGGGTGAGGAAGGGGAAACTGAACAAGAGCAGAATGAGGAAATGCCACCCCAACCTACCCCAGAGATGATCAATCAGGTTCTGGCTTATCTCAGCGGGTTATCTGATCACGGTCAGGCACCTCCGGTGTTTTCTGCACCAACACCGTCGGTTCCAGAGGTACGACATGCTGTTGCTGGGGCTCCCCGCATGGATGCCTCATTGGAAATAGGCACATTTCCACGTCTGACTACTGGGCCCGTAATGACAAATGATCAACATGAGCTTTTCAGTAAGTTCTTGAAATTGAAACCTCCAGTCTTCAAGGGTGCAGAATCTGAGGATGCTTACGATTTCCTGGTTGATTGTCATGAGCTACTACACAAGATGGGTATAGTAGAACGGTTTGGCGTTGAGTTCGTGAGCTATCAGTTTCAAGGGAACGCCAAAATGTGGTGGCGGTCACATGTTGAGTGTCAACCAAAAGAGGCACCGCCTATGACTTGGGCATCATTCTCTAGCTTGTTTATGGAGAAGTATATCCCAAGGACTTTGAGGGATAGAAAAAGGGATGAGTTCTTGAGTCTAGAGCAAGGTAGGATGACGGTTAATGCATATGAGGCAAAATTCCGTGCATTATCCAGGTATGCCACCCAACTTTGTTTCAGTCCACAAGAACGGATTCGCCGTTTTGTGAAGGGGTTGAGGTCAGAGTTGCGGATTTCAGCCTTACAGGTAGCGGCTACGGCAACATCCTTCCAAGAGGTGGTAGACTTTGTGATAGAAGTGGAAGGAGTGAAGCCAGATGACTTCACCACGACATCGACATCAAAAAGGTTTCGAAGGGGAGGTGAGTTTAATGGTTCTTAGTCTAGAGGACAGAGCTCCGGAGGTTACTCAAGTCAACCAATTCAGTCTTCACTACAGACTGTAGTTGGGGGTCCACCTCAGAACGGTCAACACTACTCCGAGAGACCTATGCCTGACTCTAGAGAGTGTTATGGATGTGTGGAGATTGGACATGTTAGGAGGAATTGTCCAAAACAGAGTTAGAGACCCCCAATAGCTAGAGGTAGAGGTGGTCATGGTAGAGGCCGCTTTTCTGGAGGACGTGGTGGTCGAGGTAATGGCGGTCACCACAACGGCAGAGGAGATGGGAAAATTGGAGCCACTACGACACAACATGGTAGGGGCAACGGACAGACTGGTGATAGGGCCCATTGTTACGCTTTCCCTGGGAGATCTGAAGCGGAGGCGTCTGATGCTGTTATCACAGGTAATCTTTTGGTTTGTGATTGCATGGCATCTGTATTATTTGACCCTGGCTCCACATTTTCATATGTATCTTCATCATTTGCTAATGGTCTAAATTTACATTGTGAATTACTTGACATGCATATTCGTGTTTCTACTCCGGTGAGTGAGTCTGTGTAGTTGAAAAGGTATATAGGTTTGTTTGGTGAACTTTGTGTGGGAGCAACACTTATGTAGATTTGGTTATCTTAGAAATGGTTGATTTTGATGTAACTCTGGGTATGACTTGGCTTTCTCCGCAATTTGCGATCTTGGATTGTAATGCTAAAACGGTGACGTTAGCCAAGCCTGGAACAGACCCGTTAGTGTGGGAGGGCGACTACACCTCCAATCCGGTGCGTATCATATCCTTTCTTCATGCTAAGAAAATGGCTATTAAAGGGTGTTTAGCTTTCTTGGCACATCTCCAGGATGACACTACCCAAGTACCTTCGATTGAGTCGGTTTCGGTAGTCTGCGAGTTTTTGGATGTGTTCCCTGCAGATCTTCCTGGTATGCCACCAGATAGGGATATTGACTTCTGTATCGATCTTAAATCGGGTACTCACCCCATTTCTATACCCCTGTATAGAATGGCTCCCGCGGAGTTAAGAGAGTTAAAGGCACAACTTCAAGAGTTGTTGAGCAAAGGCTTCATTAGACCAAGTGCATCTCCTTGGGGTGCTCCGATTTTGTTTGTGAAGAAGAAGGATGGGAGTTTTCGGATGTGCATAGACTATAGACAACTGAACAAGGTAACTATTAAGAACAAGTATCCTCTTCCTCGCATTGATGACTTATTCGATCAACTACAAGGTGCTTGTGTCTTCTCGAAGATCGACTTGAGATCCGGTTATCATCAATTGAAAATACGGGCAACGGATGTGCCAAAGACTGCTTTTCAAACTAGGTATGGGCATTATGAATTTGTAGTGATGTCCTTTGGTCTTACGAATGCCCCTGCTGCGTTCATGAGCTTGATGAATGGGATTTTTAAGCCATACTTGGATCTCTTTGTGATCGTATTTATAGATGATATACTGGTATATTCTAAAAGTAAGAAGGAACATGAGGAGCATTTGAGAATTGTATTGGAAATGTTGAGGGAGAAAAAGCTTTATGCCAAGTTCTCTAAGTGTGAGTTTTGGCTAGATGCAGTGTCCTTCTTGGGACATGTAGTTTCTAAGGATGTAGTGATGGTGGATCCTTCTAAGATTGAGACAGTGAAGAATTGGGTAAAGCCCACTAATGTGTCAGAAATACGGAGTTTTGTCGGGTTAGCTAGCTACTACCGCCGATTTGTCAAGGGATTCTCTTCTATCGCTTCCCAACTGACGAACTTGACTAAGCAAAATGTTCCATTTGTATGGTCGGATGAGTGTGAGGAAAGCTTTCAGAAACTCAAGACTTTGTTGACTACCGCACCTATCCTTACCTTGCCAGTGGAAGGTAAGAATTTCATTGTCTATTGTGATGCATCCTATTCGGGTTTGGGTACAGTGCTAATGCAAGAAAAGAATGTGATTGCTTATGCTTCAAGACAATTAAAAGTTCATGAACGTAACTATCCGACTCATGACTTGGAATTGGCCGCGGTAGTGTTTGCATTGAAGCAATGGAGGCATTATTTATATGGGGTTAAATGTGAAATCTATACGGATCATCGTAGTCTATAGTATGTCTTTACTCAGAAAGATTTGAACTTGAGACAAAGGAGATGGATAGAACTACTGAAGGACTACGACATCACTATTTTGTATCATCCGGGGAAGGCGAATGTTGTGGCAGATGCCTTGAGTAGAAAGGCGGGAAGCATGGGAAGTCTAGCTCATTTGCAAGCTTCTAGACGCCCATTGGCTAGAGAAGTTCAGATTTTGGCTAATGACCTCATGAGGTTAGAAGTAAATGAGAAGGGAGGATTGTTAGCTTGTGTGGAGGCAAGATCCTCCTTCCTTGACAAGATTAAGGGAAAGCAGTTTGATGATGAGAAATTGATCCGGATTCGAGACAAAGTGTTGCAAGGAGAGGCTAAAGAAGCAACAATTGATGAGGAAGGTGTGTTTTGAGGATTAGGGAAGGGTATGTGTACCCCGCGTCGATAATCTGATCAACACTATTCTGACAGAGGCTCATAGTACAAGGTATTCTATACATCCGGGTGCAACCAAGATGTATCGTGACCTAAAGCAAAACTTTTGGTGGAGTAGAATGAAGCGTGATATTGTTGACTTTATTGTCAAATGTCCAAACTGTCAACAAGTAAAGTATGAACTCTAGAGGCCCGGAGGAACGCTTCAGAGAATGCCCATTCCTGAATGGAAGTGGGAGAGAATCGCAATAGACTTTGTGGTTGGTCTTCCAAAGACAATGGGTAACTATGACTCCATTGGGTGATTGTTGATAGGTTAACTAAGTCTGCTCATTTCATTCCGGTCAAGGTGACTTACAATGCAGAGAAGTTAGCAAAAATCTACATCTCAGAAATCGTTCGATTGCATGGGGTTCCACTATCCATCATATCAGATAGAGGTACGCAGTTTACTTCTAAGTTATGGAAAACATTGCATGCTGAATTGGGTACTAGGTTGGACCTTAGCACTGCATTTCACCCTCAGACCGATGGTCAGTCAGAGCGAATGATTCAAGTGTTAGAGGATATGCTTCGTGCTTGTGTGATAGAATTTGGTGGTCATTGGGATAACTTCCTACCCTTAGCGGAGTTTTCATACAATAATAGTTATCACTCAAGCATTGATATGGCTCCATTTGAAGCATTGTATGGGAGGAGGTTGTAGATCTCCCATTGGGTGGTTTGATGCATTTGAGGTTAGACCTTGGGGTACTGACTCCTGGGGGATTTGTTAGATAAGGTGAAGGGCATTCAAGAAAAGCTTCTAGCGGCGCAAAGTAGACAAAAGGAGTATGCAGACCGAAAGGTTAGAGACTTGGAGTTCATGGAGGGTGAACACGTCTTGTTGAAGGTTTCACCCATGAAAGGGGTGATGCGGTTTGGCAAAAGAGGTAAGCTAAGTCCAAGGTATATTGGACCATTTGAGGTACTAAAGCGAATAGGGGAGGTGGCTTATGAATTAGCCTTGCCCCCAGGGCTGTCCGGAGTGCATCCGGTGTTTCATGTGTCCATGTTGAAAAGATACCATGGAGATGGAAACTACATTATCCTTTGGGATTCAGTTTTTCTTGATGAGAATTTGACTTATGAGGAGGAACCGGTTGCTATATTAGATAGAGAAGTTCGCAAATTGAGGTCGAGAGAGATTGCATCCATCAAAGTTCAATGGAAGAATCGACCGGTTGAAGAGGCTACTTGGGAGAAGGAGACAGATATGCAAAGAAAAATACCCCACATGTTTACAGATTCAGGTACTCCTTTTCGCCATTGTTTTTACTTCTTTTGATCGTTCGGGGACGAACGATGGGTAAATTGGTATCTATTGTAACGACCTGTTTAGTCGTTTTGAGCAGCAGATTTATTTCTGGAAAATTGGCTGAGGCAACGGACCCCACGACGGACCGTCACAGGCACGACGGACCGTCGCAGGGTCCTCGTTTCAATATACTAGGAATTCTGAATTGGGTACTGAAAATTGACTCTCTGAACTTCGTAACGAACTTGCAGGACGGACCGTCACGGTGTGTCAGGTGTGACGGACCGTCACAGTCCACTGAGTTCTAAGAGGCTGCGACGACCTGCGTGACGGACCGTCGCAGGCATGACGGCCCGTCACAGGTTGCGCAAATCCCAGGCAGAATCGGATTTATTCACACGTTTTAAGGGACGTTTTGGACTATTCTTTCCTTAATTATAGATTTCGTGGGTTTATATAATAACTCAAATTCTTGAGGGATAAAAGAGGTAACTTTGGGTTAATTAGTGGGGTATTCTTGCCATCTTTTACACTTAATTATATGTTAATTAGGGTAAAAGAAAGAGGGTTTGAATAAGAAAAAGAGAAAAGAAAAGAGAGAGAGAGATTGATCGATTGAGAGAGTCGAACGAGGAAGAAGAATATCAAAGCTTGGGAAATTGCGTGTTGATTCCAATTCTTCGGTGGAGGTAGGTTATGGTTTTACGATATTCGTAGTGAACTCTAATAGTGAATGATATGTATTGGTGGTATGTAAACCTGTCTATATGCTTAACTGTATGCTTGCATGAATATGATTTGTGATTTTGATAAAACAAGCATGATGAAAACCATTGAATCCCAAATCTTGAAAGAAACTTTAATCTACGTTATTAATGATGATGCCTTGGTATAAAGAAGGCTTGATGAATTAAAGTAATGGGATTGATGATGCCTTGGTATAGAGAAGGCTTGATGAACGGATAGAATGAGGTTAGTGGATCGGAGTGTCACGTTCCGACACATAGTATTAGTGTATCGTAGTGTCAAGTTCCGACACATAGTATTAGTGGGACGGGTGTCACAAACTGACACGTAGAATTAGGGGATCGGAGTGTCACATACCGACACATATAGGGGATCGGAGTGTCACGTTCCGACACATATAGGGGATCGGAGTGTCACGTACCGACACATATAGGGGATCGGAGTGTCACGTTCCGACACATATAGGGGATCGGAGTGTCACGTACCGACACATATAGGGGATCGGGTGTCACGAACCGACACGTAGAATTAGGGGATTGGAGTGTCACGTACCGACACATAGTGGTAGGGGATCGGAGTGTCACGTACCGACACAAGAGGAAGAAAGATAATGAATCTTGAAAGATGATAAATATACTCAATCTAATAAACTTAATTTCCAAATGAGTATGGTATTGAGGCTTGAGCCCTCATGGATGAACTTGATGGTACTTGTTGATGATTATAGTACTTGTTGTTGCTACATGTTGAGTTTATAGTTGATTTATAATATTACTTGATATATATATTATCTTCTATTTTGAGTTGGCCGATGATATCTACTCAGTACTTGTGGTTGTACTGACCCCCTACTTTTATGTTTTCTTCTTTGTTATTTGTGGAATGCAGAAAACGTTCCACTTCAACTCAACAGTAGATCTAGCCAGTCTTTACTACCTTCGGCAATTCAGGGTGAGCTAATGCGTCTAGCTTGGACTGGATCTTCTTCTTCAAGTCTTGATGCCTTGAACTTCCGTCATGGACTAGCTTTTATTTGTTTTAGCTTCTTAGACGTTTTTTGTTTTAGTTTAGTAATTTGAGGATAGATGTCTTGTGATGATGACTTCCAGATTTTGGGGATAATAATAATAGTTTTGAATTGTTTTATTAATGAGTTTAAGTCTTCCGCATTTCTTTTGTTGATATTGTATTAAAATGTTAAAGGTTAGATTGGTTGGTTCGCTCACATAGGAGGGTAAATGTGGGTGCCAGTCGCGGCTCGGATTTGGGTCGTGACAAGTACGAGGACCAAGGATTTTATTTAAGCCATAAATGAGTACATTGATACAATAATGATAAGCCTATTGATAAAGAAAGTTCCTTCGAGTATACCTAGGTGAAGAAAATTGAATTTTTTTTAAAGAACATGCATATAAAAATTGGTTAAGTCCCTTGAATTTAATGAGTTTAGCTGAGTTTGAGGCATCGTGTGGATTAAAAGGTTCACTTCCGAGTGATAGTCAACGATAAATAAGCATAATGACTAAGTAAAAATTGTATAGTAATTACGACTTACGATTATCTAAGGCTGTGGTTTTCTAACATTTTGTGTGTACCGTGGTTGTATAGAAAATATTAAGAGATGGTGGGACACTATTAGTATAGAAATTAAATAGCAAGAGTCATAATGAAGAAAATAGTGGGATGTAGTGTAACTTTTAGAAAAAGGCGAGAGCATAAATATAATTTATTTAATTGAAATGATAAACAAATATCTTTAGAGGGGTATATAACCGGGTTCGGAGACGCGTGATTTGATTTTCTTTATTGTGGCTATGGTAATAGTTTTACAAGTCTGTCAGATTGGTTAGAAACTATATGAAAGGAATTTAAAAAGGAGTGTACAAACATTAGCTTGATTGTGATGATAAGTACTTTTGTCTTGTGTTGAGTTTAGTAGTGAGTATGATGAAACTTTTCGAAGGAAATTGTAAGATTGATGGCGATACGATCAATGATAATGAAGGACCCATGAATTCATAAGTTTCTTCAAGGTATAAACTAATGTTGATAGATAAGGGAATTGTATTATACGGTTGAATTTACAATTCAGATTTTTCATTATAAATCTAGATTCGTGGTAATATATTTTTTCAAGGTTTGAATTGGTAAGATGAGAAATAATCAGTTGTATTAGAAGTGAACCTTTGAAAGGTGAATTAGAGTGCTTATTATTGTTTTTAGTATTGTGAATATAATTCACTAGTTATTCTCTCGTGTGTTTCACTTTTATTGGTGGAACCCTTGTGGTTAATCAGGATTACCAAATAATGCAGTATTTTCTTGGTTGAGTTGGAAGATTGAGAAGATTTGGTTATTTGGAATGACATAATTGGCGTTGTCTTTGAGTTGTTAAAGTATCTTGGTGGTTCTAGATGTACCACCTTGATTTATAAAAAACCTACTATGCGTATTTCTGGTTGTTCGACAATTTAATGATTCCTCTTGTAGTCGAGGTGATGTATCAAGTATGCATGATTAAATATGGGGAATCATTCTATTCAATTATATTGTTCTTAAGAGGTAATCTATAATTGCTAAATCTAGCATTTCGATAGTATTGTAGGACGGTTTTTATTCTTGGAAATATCCCTCGATGAGTATATGATTTCTTAATACCAAACTTTTATAACTTAAACTTATTGTAAATTGGGTTTTGAGATAAAGATGTTGATAAGAACTATGATTGTTTGGTTATTATGATTGTGTGTTGGTTGGATCAGGTTCACCTCTAATTTTTGCGAGTTTTAATTTAGGATTTATTCATGGTTATGTGAGATATCATGTTATAGACATGTGTACGATCAGGTATTGTGGTTATTGGAAATATCTTTTTTGCTAGCTAGGTGTACCTAAAAAATTAATAATCACTTGAGTATTGTGATGACTTCATTTAGGCATTATATGGGAGGAGGTATACGTATTTAATTGGTAGACTATGGAAGAGCATTATGTCATAAAGTGAGACTTAGTGTTGTTAAACAATAGTTTGGTATGAGGAAGAATCATATGAATTTCTTGATCACAATGTCCGAAAACTATGGACATGTGAGAAAATTATCCTCGATAATTCAATGTTTCACATACTACTCTACCATACTTTAGACAGACTTTCCTAGTTAACCACTCGGGAATGAGTGATGGGTAAAATGTTATCTACAATAATGACGTGATATCTGTCATTAGGTAAAACACAATAGGGAAAGAATTAGGTCTAGAAAACTTTTTCGTAGTAACTTGAGATATTCTAGTCTGGTCTAGATTAGGACGAAATCAGAGTCAGTAAGGTCTAGGGAAATATATTAATGAATTTGATTAGATGAGTGGATAGCTAAGACATTAAGGAACCCAAATGAATTTAGATAATTGAATTATTGTGAGAAAAACTCTCGAAACTAATCCTAGCGAGAAGGGGAATTTTTTAAGTGTCATGCGATGATAATGTTTTGTTAAATGGGGTTTGAAATTCGTAAATTTTCTCACTATTACCGTTTAAGATGCTTTGTCGAGATTATTCCTACGAGGACGGGGCCACTGTGGTGCGTTTGGGTCATCATAGCGGAACAGATGGGACTTAAGTCGGAAATAAAACCCCAAAAAAAATTGTTCTGCACTTCTCGACTTTGAGATCTACGGAACGACACTAAGTGTGTTATTGATTGTTATTCACTATTCTTAAGGTTAAAGGTAAGGTTTTCACTTCTCGAATCACTTCTCATCCTTATAATATAATTCATGTGTTATTATCGATAAAAGAGGATTTGAAATGGGAATTATGGTGCAAAAGCCCTAATTTGGTTATGAGGATCAAGGGTTTCACCTAGGGTTCATCTTATTGATTATGATACGGGTAATTGGGTCTTATTTATTGATCGTCGTGTTATATTGATGTTTCCAGACCATGAACAAACGGGAACAATCCAAAAGGGGATGATTCAAGTGCCTTAGGGGATTCAAGCTTTGAATCGAGATAGATGATGGTTGTGATTTCATGTTTGTGTGATGTATGTTTGCAGTTACTACATTATGATGCATGTATCTGTGTGAATGTTGCATTATTGATCACGCTACTCATAAATACGGATTATTAATGATTTAATAGTTATATGCCATGAAATCATGCATTGATCGTATGATTTTATGAATGTACATTGGGACTGTGATTGTGATTGTGGATTGCTCAATGGATTTGTTCTTGCATTCCTATACACTAACTTGGATCGATTTTTGACACGTTCTGGAATAAACATGCGATGAGTTTCCACGTTTGGCAGTAACAACGTTTTGGTATAAACATTGGATCGGGTACTATGTTCCAATATACTAACAATTTGGGTATGGGTTCCATAAGAGGACCATTGAATTGAGTTCCATGAGAGGGTCATTGACTTGACATAACTTTATGTTTTGAGAATTATGAAGTTGTGTGTTGTTTGAAAGTAATGACTAATATTGTATATGTTCAGTATTTGCATGTTAATCATTGTTGTAATGACCTGTATATGTTTCAGCTTTTGGGATAGCCACGTGATCCTACCTTGACACTGTTATTGTTTACTAATGTTGTGGTGCTTGTTTTTTATTTAGCAAAGGTCATCTTCAGGCGGTTATTGATAGAACTAACTTTGGTGACCATTGAGTGTGACCGGATTCAAGGGTACGCGAGTTCTTTCACGCTGCCATGAATCATTCTTTTTTAATTCCACGCTTTTCAGACTTAGACTATTTGTTTAAGGTTTTGCTTAGTTTCAGGGTTGTACCCCTTGCTCTTAGAATTTTCACTAGTAGAGATTTGGTACATGACTTTTAGGTTCTAGGGGTTGTTCTTCCGCATTAGTTTTGGTTAAGTTATTTGTTTAAACCTTTGGAGTTTATGGGAACTCCATATTATTATTGTCATTAAACTTGCTTCTGTATCTTTAAATGCATACATTTTTGTTAATTTGTTCAGTCTGGGTTGTATTAATGGTTATCCCAGCGAAGGATTAGTGTGTATTTCAATCACGACTGTCAGAGTCGTGACACCTACAGATGAAAGGTCCTAGAGTTATAGATTCCAAGAGTATTTAATACCAAACTCCTAAGATGAAGTACAAATTTTCCTTTTTAGTAAGTCAAAAATTATAAATGTCAAATAAATTATTCGATAATAAAATTTTAATTATCTTTCAAAACAATACTATATTTAAATTACTTAATGAAGCCTATCAAAATTCTCTGTGATAAAATTAAATGACTGAACGAAACCTATCCACATTCTTAGTGTTAATTCAATGTTTCCTAATCCCATGTGTTTCAATAGTTTGTCAACTTTTGAACCATTATTACAAAAATGCAATGTTGGTTTCCTATATCCATGAATACATACATCAAACCACTTAATGATATAAATAAATATATATATATATAGATATATATATATATATATATATATATATATATATAGATATATATATATATATATATATATATATATATATATAATATATATATATATATATATTATATATATATATATAATTAAAATTTTATTATTGAATAATTTGTTTGACATTCAAAGTATAATTTTGACTTACTAAAAAGGAAAATTTGTACTTCATCTTAGGAGTTAGGTATTAAATACTCTTGAAAAATATAACTCTTGGACCTTTATTCTGTAGGTGTCACGACTCTGACCGTCGTGATTGACATACACACTAATCCTTTGCTGGGATAACCATTAATACAACCCAGACTAAACAAATTAACAAAAATGTATGAATTAAAGATACAGAAGAAAGTTTAATGACAATAATAATATGGAGTTCCCATAAACTCCAAAGGTTTAAACAAATAACTTAACCAAAACTAATGCGCCAGAACAACTCCTAGAACCTAAAAGTCATGTACCAAATCTCTACTAGTGAAAATTCTAAGTGCAGGGGGTACAACCCTGAAACTAAACAAAACCTTAGACAAATAGTCTATGTCCGAAAAGCGTGGAATTAAAAAAGGAATGATTCATGGTAGCGTCAAAGAACTCGCTCACCCTTGAATCCGGTCACACTCAATGCTCACCAAAGTTAGTTCTATCAATAGCCGCCTGAAGATGACCTTTGCTAAATAAAAAACAAGCGCCACAACATTAGTAAACAACAACAGTGTCAAGGTAGGATCACGTGGCTATCCTAAAAGGTGAAACATATATAGTTCATTACACAATGATTAACATGCAAATACTGAACATATACAATGTTAGTCATTACTTACGAACAACACACAACTTCATAATTCTCAAAATATAAAGTTATTTCAAGTCAATTACCCTCTCATGGAACCCAATTCAATGGTCCTCTTATAGAACCCATACACAAATTGTTAGCATATTGGAATATAGTACCCGATCCAATGTTTATACCTAAATGTGGCTACTGCCAGAACGTGGAATTTGATCCCATGTTTATTCCAGAACGTGTCAAAAACCGATCCAAGTTAGTGTATAGGAATGCAAAACCAAATCCATTTAACAATCCACAATCACAATCACAATCACAATGTACATTCATAAAATGATACGATCAATTCATGATTTCATGGAATATAACTATTAAATCATTAATAATCCGTATTTATGAGTAGCGTGATCAATAATGCAACATTCACATACATACATGAATAATAATGTAGTGACTGCAAACATACATCACACAGACATGAAAACACAACCATCATCTACCTCGATTCCAAGCTTGAATCCCGTAAGGCACTTGAATCTTCCCTTTTCGGATTCTTCCCATTTGTTCATGGTCTGGGAACATTAATATAACACGAAGATCAATAAACAAGACCCAATTACCCATATACTAATCAATAAGATGAACCTAGGTCAAACCCTTGATCCTCATGAACAAATTAGGGCTTTGGCACCATAATTCCCATATCAAATCATCTTTTATCGATAATAACACATGAAATTGCATTATACGGATAAAAAATGATTCGAGAAGTGAAAAACTTACCTTTAACCTTAAGAATGGCGAACAACCATCAAGAACACACCTAGGGTCGTTACATAGATCTCAAAGTAGAGAAGTAAAGAATAAAATATTTTTGGGGTATTATTTTCGACTTAAGTCCCATCTTTCCTGCTATGATGACCCAAACTCTCCACACTGGCCCGGTCCTGATAGGAATAATATCGCCAAAGCATCTTAAATGGGAACAATGAGAAAATTTAAGAATTTCAAACCCCATTTAACAACACACCATCATCGCATGATAGTTACAAATTTCCCATTCACGCTAGGATTAGTTTCGAGAGTTTTTCTCACCATAATTCATTATCTATATTCATTCCGGTTCCTTAATGTCTTAGCTATCCACTCATGTAATCAAATTCATTAATAGATTTCCCAAGACCTTGCTGACTCTGATTTTGTCCTAATCGAGACCAATCAAGGATATCTCAAGTTACTACGAAAAAGTTATCTGGACCTAAGTGTTTCCCTATTGTGTTTTTCCTACGAAAGATATCAGGTCAATACAGTAGATATACATTTACCCATCACTCATCCCGAGTGGTAAACTAGGAAAGGCTGTCTAAAGTATGGTAAGTAGTATGTGAAACATTGAATAATCGAGGATATGTTATATTTATCTTTTAACTTGAAATTATATTTTAGAATTTTTTTTATAAAACGCTGATACATTATAAAATTGTGTTTTCTATCAGTTATCTTTCTTTTCCTGGTCATTAACAATAAAACCTACGGGTTGTTCGTTTTGTTCTCCATTAAAAAAAATGCTCTTCACGTACATCTGGTGTAATTTTATATCTAATAATGAAACAATATATAAAAGTTTTTATGGAGGTAAACTTCATAATTGGTGAAAAACATTCTATTCTAATTTCTTGAGTAAAGTCCTTTACCACTAATCGTGCTTTGTTTCTTTCAGTTGAACCATCCAATTTGCGTTTAACTTTGAGAATCTATTTATTCTCAATAGTTTTCCATTCCTTACAAAAGTCAACAAAATCCCAGAATTTGGTGGTTTTCATGCACTCTAATTCTTCTTTATCTGTTTGTAACCAGTCATCCTTTTTATGGCTTTATAAAGCTCCAGTTACATAATTAGATTCATCCAACTCTGTAAGAGATACCAAGAAAACATAATCCTTAATCTTATAAGAATATTTAGGTACACCATGTCTTGTATACATATGTTATTGAAGTTTACATTCCTTTATAGGAATTTTTTTATTCACAACTCCTACTTAGATAAGAAATCATTACTTGTCACGACCCAAATCGGGGACGCGACTGGCACCCACATATACCCTCCTATGTGAGCGAACCAACCAATCTAACCCTTAACATTTTAATACAATATCAACAAAAGAAATGCGGAAGACTTAAACTCATTAATAAAACAACTCAAAACTATTATTAATATTCCCAAAATCTAGAAGTCATCATCACAAGAACATCTATCTCAAATTGCTAAACTAAAACTGTCTAAGAAGCTAAAAAATAAAAGCTAGTCCATGCCGGAAGTTCAAGGCATCAGACTTGAAGAAGAAGACCCAGTCCAAGCTAGACGCATTAGCTCACCCTGAATTTCCGAAGGTAGTGAAGACTGGCTAGATCTACTGTTGAGGTTGAAGTTGACGGAACGTTTGCTGCATTACACAAATAACAAAGAAGAAAACATAAAAGTAGGGGGTCAGTACAACCACAAGTACTGAGTAGATATCATCGGCTAACTCAAAATAGGGAACAGTATATATCAATAATAATGTAAATCAACTACAATACTCAACATGTAGCAATAACAGTATTAATTCATCAATGAATACAACCGAGTTCACACATGAGGACTCAAGCCTCAATACTATACTCATTTGGGAATTAAGTTCATTAGATTGAGTATATTCATTATCTTTCAAGATTCATTATGTTTCTTCCTCTTGTGTCGGTACGTGACACTCCGCTCCTCATATTCATTCTATCCTGGTGCCGGAACGTGGGCACACTCGATCCTCATATACATCTGTACCGGAACGTGGCACCCTATCCATATACTATCCTGGTGTCGGAACGTGGACACTCCGATCCTCATATTCTATCCTGGTGTCGGAACGTGACACTCCGATCCTCATATTCATTCTATCCTGGTACCGGAACGTGGCACCCGATCCATATCTATATCCTGGTGTCGGAACGTGACACTCGATCCTCATATTATTCTATCCTGGTACCGGAACGTGGCACCCGATCCCCTAATTCATCAAGCCTTCTTTTACACTAAGGCATCCTCATTCTCATTTATAATTTATCAAGCCTTCTTTCATACTAAGGCATCATCAATCTTATTAATAATATATCAAGCGAATTAGGGTTCTTTCAAGATTTGGGATTCAATAGCTTCATCATGCTTGTTAATTCATCACAATTTCACAATCATAATCATGCAAACATACAATTTAAGCACATAGCAGGGTTTACATACTATCAACACATAATATTCACTATTAAGAGTTCACTACGAATATCGTAAAAAAACATAACCTACCTCCACCGAAGAATTGGAATCAACAAGAAACCTTCCAAGCTTTGTTATTCCTCTTCCCTCTTCGATCGATCAATACTCTCTCAATTCGTTTCTCTCTTTTCTCTCTTGTTCTTTCTCTTTTGTTTTATTCAAACTCTCTTTCCTTTACCCTAATTAAAATATAATTAAGTGTAAAAGAGGACAATAAAACCCACTACTTAACTTGAGGTTACCTCTTTTAACCCCCAAGTAATTATACTTATTAATATTAACCCTCAATCTTTATAATTAAGGAAAGAATAGTCCAAAACGACCCTTAAAACGTCTAGAGAAATCCTATTTTGACTGGGATCTGCGTGACCTGTGACGGGCCGTCGTGCCTGCGACGGTCCATCACGGTGGTCGTCGCATCCTCCCCAAATTCCAGGTGGATTGTGACGGCCCGTCACCCCTGTGACGGTCCGTCCTGCACACTCCGTCATGACGGTCAGAAACTCGTCTTGTACCAAATTCTCAAAAGTTGAAGTGTTTTGCAACGGAAACTCACGACGGTTCATCGTGGATGTGACGGCACGTCCTGCAGGTCCGTCACAATTTACAGAGAGTCGATTTTAATATCCAAATTGAAGAATTCTAAGTGTCATGGAACAAAACTTCCTCGACGGGCCGTCGTGACCACGACGGTCCGTCGTGACACCCGTCGTCCCCGCCACTTTTCCAAGAATTACAATCTGCTGCTCAAACGACTAAACAGGTCGTTACAATAGATCTCAATTTACCCATCGTTCGTCCCCGAACGATCAAAAGAAGAAAAACAATGGCGAAAAGGAGTACCTGAATCTGTAAACAGATGTGGGTATTTTTCTTGCATATCTGCCTCCTTCTCCCAAGTAGCCTCTTCAACCGGTCGATTCTTCCATTGAACTTTGATGGATGCAATCTCTCTCGACCTCAACTTGCGAACCTCTCTATCTAAAATAGCAACCGGTTTCTCTTCATAAGTCAAGTTCTCATCCAACAAAACTGAATCCCAACGGATAATGTAGTTTCCATCTCCGTGGTATCTCTTCAACATGGACACATGAAACACCGGATGCACTCCGGACAGCCCTGGGGTCAAGGCTAATTCATAAGCCACCTCCCCTATTCGCTTTAGTACCTCGAATGGTCCAATATACCTTGGACTTAGCTTACCTCTTTTGCCAAACCACATCACCCCTTTCATGGGTGAAACCTTCAACAAGACTTGTTCACCTTCCATGAACTCCAAGTCTCTAACCTTCCGGTCTGCATACTCCTTTTGTCTACTTTGCGCCGCTAGAAGCTTTTCTTGAATAGCTTTCACCTTCTCCATAGAATCTCGCAACAGATCAGTCCCCCAAGGTCTAACTTCAAAGGCATCAAACCAACCAATGTGAGATCTACACCTCCTCCCATACAATGCCTCAAATGGAGCCATGTCAATACTGGAGTGATAGCTATTATTGTATGAAAACTCTGCCAAAGGTAAGAAGTTATCCCAATGGCCACCAAACTCTATCACAGATGCACGAATCATATCCTCCAACACTTGAATCGTTCGCTCAGACTGACCATCGGTCTGAGGGTGAAATGCAGTGCTAAGGTCCAACCTAGTACCTAATTCAGCATGTAATGTCCTCCAGAACTTAGAAGTAAACTGCGTACCTCTATCTGATATGATGGAGAGTGGAACTCCATGCAACCGAACGATCTCTGAGATGTAGATCTTGGCTAACTTCTCTGCATTGTAGGTCACCTTGACAGGAATGAAGTGAGCAGACTTAGTTAACCTATCAACAATCACCCAAATCGAGTCATACTTACCCAAGGTCTTTGGAAGACCAACCACAAAGTCCATTGCGATTCTCTCCCACTTCCATTCAGGAATGGGCATTCTCTGAAGTGTTCCTCCGGGCCTCTGGTGTTCATACTTTACTTGTTGACAATTTGGACATTTGGCAACAAACTCAACAATATCACGCTTCATTCTACTCCACCAGAAGTGTTGCTTTAGGTCGCGATACATCTTGGTTGCACCCGGATGTATAGAATACCTTGTACTATGAGCCTCTGTCAGAATAGTGTTGATCAAATTATCGACGCGGGGTACACATACCCTTCCCTTAATCCTCAAAACACCTTCCCCATCGATTATTGCTTCCTTAGCCTCTCCTTGCAACACTTTATTTCGAATTCGCCTTAGTTTCTCATCATCAAACTGTTTTCCCTTGATCTGGTCAAGGAAAGAAGATCTTGCCTCTACACAAGCTAACAATTCTCCCCTCTCATTTACTTCTAACCTCATGAGGTCATTAGCCAAAATCTGCACTTCTCTAGCCAATGGGCGTCTAGAAGCTTGCAAGTGAGCTAGACTCCCCATGCTTCGGCCTTTCTACTCAAGGCATCTGCCAACAACATTCGCCTTTCCCGGATGATACAAGATAGTGATGTCGTAGTCCTTCAGTAGTTCCATCCATCTCCTTTGTCTTAAGTTCAAATCTTTCTGAGTAAAGACATACTGTAAACTACGATGATCCGTGTAGATTTCACACTTAACCCCATATAAATAATGCCTCCATTGCTTCAATGCAAATACTACCGCGGCCAATTCTAAGTCATGAGTTGGATAGTTACGTTCATGCACTTTTAATTGTCTTGAAGCATAAGCAATCACGTTCTTCTCTTGCATTAGCATTGCACCCAAACCCGTATAGGATGCATCACAATAAACAATGAAGTTCTTACCCTCTACTGGCAAAGTAAGAATTGGTGCGGTAGTCAACAAGGTCTTAAGCTTCTGAAAGCTTTCCTCACACTCATCCGACCATACAAATGGAACATTTTGCTTAGTCAAGTTCGTCAATTGGGAAGCAATAGAAGAGAATCCCTTGACAAATCGGCGGTAGTAGCTAGCTAACCCAACGAAACTCCTTATTTCTGACACGTTTGTAGGTCTTACCCAATTCTTCACTGTCTCAATCTTGGATGGATCCACCATCACTCCATCCTTAGAAACCACGTGCCCCAAGAAGGACACTGAATCTAGCCAAAACTCACACTTGGAGAATTTCGCATAAAGCTTTTTCTTCCTTAACAACTCTAACACCATTCTCAAATGCTCCTCATGTTCCTTCTTACTCTTGGAGTATATCAGTATATTATCAATAAACCCGATCACAAAGAGGTCCAAATATGGCTTGAAAATCCCGTTCATCAAGCTCATGAAGGCAGCAGGGGCATTCGTAAGACCAAAAGACATTACCACAAATTCATAATGCCCATACCTAGTTCGAAACGCAGTCTTTGGCACATCCGTTGCCCGTATTTTCAATTGATGATAACCGGATCTCAAGTCGATCTTAGAGAAGACACAAGCACCTTGTAACTGATCGAACAAGTCATCAATGCGAGGAATGGGGTACTTGTTCTTAATAGTTACCTTGTTCAGTTGTCTGTAATCTATGCACATCCGAAAGCTCCCATCCTTCTTCTTCACGAACAAAACCGGAGCACCCCAAGGAGATGCACTTGGTCTAATGAAGCCTTTGCTCAACAATTCTTGAAGTTGGGCCTTTAACTCTCTTAACTCCGTGGGAGCCATTCTATAAGGGGGTATAGAAATGAGGCGAGTACCCGGTTCAAGATCAATGCAGAAGTCTATATCCCTATCTGGTGGCATACCAGGAAGATCTGCAGGAAACACATCCAAAAACTCACGGACTACCGAAACTGACTCAATCGAGGATACTTGGGTAGTGTCATCCTTAAGATGTGCCAAGAAAGCTAAACACCCTTTACTCACCATTTTCTTAGTACGAAGAAAGGAGATGATACGCACCGGATTGGAAGTGTAGTCACCCTCCCACACTAACGGATCTGCCCCAGGCTTGGCTAACGTCACAGTTTTAGCATTGCAATCCAAAATCGCAAAATTCGGGGAAAGCCAAGTCATACCCAGAATTACATCAAAGTCACCCATTTCTAAAGTAACCAAATCTACATAAGTGTTGCTCCCCACAAAATTCACCAAACAAGACCTATATACCTTTTCAACTATCACAGACTCACCCACCGGAGTAGAAACGCGAATAGGCATGTCAAGTAATTCACAATGTAAATTTAGACCATTAGCAAATGATGAAGATACATATGAAAACGTGGAGCCAGGGTCAAATAATACAGATGCCATGCAATCACAAATCAAAAGGTTACCTGTGATAACAGCATCAGATGCCTCCGCTTCAGATCTCCCAGGGAAAGCATAACAATGGGCCCTATCATTCGTCTGTCCGTTGCCCCTACCATGTTGTGTAGTAGTGGCTCCGTTTTGCCCATCACCTCTGCCGTTTTGGTGACCACCATTACCTCGACCACCACGTCCTCCAGAAAAACGGCCTCTACAATGACCACCCCTACCTCTAGCTAGTGGGGCTCTGTAACTCTGGTTTGGACAATACCTCTTAATGTGTCCAATCTCTCCACATCCATAACATTCTCGGGGTTCACGCATCGGCCTCTCAGAGAAGTGTTGACCGTTCTGAGGTGGACCCCCAACTACCGTCTGTAGTGAAGACTGAATTGGTCGAACTGAGTGACCTCCGGAGCTCTGTCCTCTAGAGTAAGAACCATTAAACTCGCCTCCCCTTCGAAACCTTTTCGATGTCGATGTCGTGGTGAAGTCGTCTGGCTTCACTCCTTCCACCTCTATCACAAAGTCTACCACCTCTTGGAAGGATGTTGCCGTAGCCGCTACCTGTAAGGCTGAAATCCGCAACTCTGACCTCAACCCCTTCACGAAACGGCGAATCCGTTCTTGTGGACTGAAACAAAGTTGGGTGGCGTATCTTGATAGTGCGCGAAATTTAGCCTCATACGCATTAACTGTCATCCTCCCTTGCTCTAGACTCAAGAACTCGTCCCTTTTTCTATCTCTCAAAGTCCTTGGGATATACTTCTCCATAAACAGGGTAGAGAATGATTCCAAGTCATAGGTGGTGCCTCTGTTGGTTGACACTCAACATGTGACCGCCACCACATTTTGGCGTTCCTTGAAACTGATAGCTTACGAACTCAATGCCAAACCGTTCTACTATACCCATCTTGTGTAGTAGCTCATGACAATCAACCAGAAAATCGTAGGCATCCTCTGATTCTGCGCCCTTAAAGACTGGAGGTTTCAATTTCAAGAACTTACTGAAAAGTTCATGCTGATCATTTGTCATAATAGGCCCAGTAGTCAGACGTGGAAATGTGCCTATTCCTAATGATGCATCCATGCGGGGAGCCATAGTAGCCGCATGTCGTATCTCTGAAACCGGAGGTGTTGGTGCAGAAGAAACCACTGGAGGTGCCTGACCCTGATCGGATAACCCACTAAGATAAGCAAGTACCTGGTTGATCATCTCTGGGGTAGGTTGGGGTGGCATTCCTCATTCTGCCCTTGTTCATTCTCCCCTTCCTCACCCTCTCTTACCGCTTCCTCAGTAGGCGGAGGAGTCACCTCCCTAGTATCAGATGGGCTAGGGGCTCGTCCTCTTCTCTAGAGGACGTCCTCCCACGACCTCTTCCACGGCCTCTTGCCGCTGTTCTTCCTCGAGCCATAGCCCCAGTGGCTGGCTCAGTCGTTTCCTGTCTTTTCGTTGTTGCTGCTGGTGCGTTCGTTGCTCTAGTTCTAACCATCTGCGAAATAGAGTGAAGATGGTCAGATACCAATTTGTATCACCTAGATACCAATTGGACTCAAGTAGTAGCACGAAAGAAGAATGAAAGAATGGAATTTTCCTAAAGTCTTATAGCCTCTCAAAGAAAAGTAAAGGCGTCCCCCTACCGTTCCTTAAGACTCTACTAGACTCGTTCTTGTGTGATGAGACCAATGAACCTAATGCTCTGATACCAAGTTTGTCACGACCCAAATCGGGGACGCGATTGGCACCCACATTTACCCTCCTATGTGAGCGAACCAACCAATCTAACCCTTAACATTTTAATACAATATCAACAAAAGAAATGCGGAAGACTTAAACTCATTAATAAAACAACTCAAAACTATTATTAATATTCCCAAAATCTGGAAGTCATCATCACAAGAACATCTATCTCAAATTGCTAAACTAAAACTGTCTAAGAAGCTAAACAATAAAAGCTAGTCCATGCCGGAAGTTCAAGGCATCAAGACTTGAAGAAGAAGACCCAGTCCAAGCTAGACGCATTAGCTCACCCTGAATTTCCGAAGGTAGTGAAGACTGGCTAGATCTACTGTTGAGTTGAAGTTGACGGAACGTTTGCTGCATTACACAAATAACAAAGAAGAAAACATAAAAGTAGGGGGTCAGTACAACCACAAGTACTGAGTAGATATCATCGGCTAACTCAAAATAGGGAACAGTATATATCAATAATAATGTAAATCAACTACAATACTCAACATGTAGCAATAACAATATTAATTCATCAATGAATACAACCGAGTTCACACATGAGGACTCAAGCCTCAATACTATACTCATTTGGGAATTAAGTTCATTAGATTGAGTATATTCATTATCTTTCAAGATTCATTATCTTTCTTCCTCTTGTGTCGGTACGTGACACTCCGCTCCTCATATTCATTCTATCCTGGTGCCGGAACGTGGCACTCCGATCCTCATATACTATCCTGGTACCGGAACGTGGCACCCGATCATATACTATCCTGGTGTCGGAACGTGACACTCCGATCCTCATATTCTATCCTGGTGTCGGAACGTGACACTCCGATCCTCATATTCATTCTATCCTGGTACCGGAACGTGGCACCCGATCCATATTCTATCCTGGTGTCGGAACGTGACACCCGATCCCCTAATTCATCAAGCCTTCTTTTACACTAAGGCATCCTCATTCTCATTATATAATTTATCAAGCCTTCTTTCATACTAAGGCATCATCAATCTTATTATATAATATATCAAGCGAATTAGGGTTCTTTCAAGATTTGGGATTCAATAGCTTCATCATGCTTTGTTAATTCATCACAATTTCACAATCATAATCATGCAAGCATACAATTTAAGCACATAGCAGGGTTTACAATACTATCAACACATAATATTCACTATTAAGAGTTCACTATGAATATCGTAACATAAACCATAACCTACCTCCACCGAAGAATTGGAATCAACAAGAAACCTTCCAAGCTTTGTTATTCCTCTTCCCTCTTCGATCGATCAATACTCTCTCAATTCGTTTCTCTCTTTTCTCTCTTGTTCTTTCTCTTTTGTTTTATTCAAACTCTCTTTCCTTTACCCTAATTAAAATATAATTAAGTGTAAAAGAGGACAATAAAACCCACTAATTAACTTGAGGTTACCTCTTTTAACCCCCAAGTAATTAGACTTATTAATATTAACCCTCAATCTTTATAATTAAGGAAAGAATAGTCCAAAACGACCCTTAAAACGTGTAGAGAAATCCTATTCTGACTGGGATCTGCGTGACCTGTGACGGGCCGTCGTGCCTGCGACGGTCCGTCACGGTGGTCGTCGCATCCTCCCCAAATTCCAGGTGGATTGTGACGGCCCGTCACCCCTGTGACGGTCCGTCCTGCACCTCCGTCATGACGGTCAGAAACTCGTTTCTTGTACCAAATTCTCAAAAGTTGAAGTGTTTTGCAACGGAAACTCACGACGGTTCGTCGTGGATGTGACGGCACGTCCTGCAGGTCCATCACAATTTACAGAGAGTCGATTTTAATATCCAAATTGAAGAATTCTAAGTGTCATGGAACGAAACTTCCTCGACGGGCCGTCGTGACCACGACGGTCCTTCGTGACACCCGTCGTCCCCGCCAGTTTTCCCAGAATTACAATCTGCTGCTCAAATGACTAAACAGGTCGTTACATTACTTGATCCATTGAGTTACCAAGTATGACTGACAACATTACTTGGTCATTTGAATTCAACATTTTGTATAGAGGCTTACCTTCATCTAATTTATCTATTTTGGGAAAATTGTTTGCAAAAATCTAACATTTCATGATACAATTTCAATAATACTTTCATCCTTCAATTCAACAATGAAAACATACTTTTGGAGTGTTCAGAGTGTCTTATAAACATATATTTATTTTTCTTTAATTTGGACTAGTTTACTAAATTCATAAAAATGATCGTTAATATATATTGCACTACTCAACGATTGTAGATAAAGATTGTTTTATGACCAGTCCAATGTTTATGAAGAGTGAAATATACTGATTTAGATGACACTTTGTTCAATATGTAGGTCGTGATCAGTAATTCATCTCCCTCAAAAGAGAAAAAAAATTATCTGCACCACCATTGATCTTGTCATGTCCAGTAATGTTTTATTCAATAGTTGAGGTACATCAATTTGTTGAGGTGTAAAAGGTTTAGTTAATAGCCTGACTTATTTTTTCAAATTATTTTAAAAAATATTCATGTCCTCGACCATTTCCGTAAGTCTTTCTATTTTATCTAATTGACTTTCTACTTCAAATATTTAACTTTAAAACACTCAAGTGCTTTAGATTTAGAGAAAAGTAATGAAGTTGTGTCGAATTTTAAAAAGACACCTTAACTTTATAGGGGTCCGATTTCCCCATTGAACAATTCAAGAGTGTTATAAATATCCAACTTTTCAAGCAACCCCAATAGCAAGAAAAAAGGTGAAATTATGCACCAATAGTTGTTTAACACGTATTAAGTTCTTTTAATTTTTAATGTTTAGTTTCATTTTGATTTTAATAATATTAACTTTATTTTCATTTTTCCCTCTTTATTCTGGAATCTTCATTACTCAAATACATTGTTCTTTGTTGTAAATCCACCAAAAGTAGCAGCCATAGTTACCTTCAATGTACCCCCTATGATGCTTCCATGTTACAACACAATTTCATCACCAAAACATCACTAAATAAAATCAATTCAACTCGCAAGTTACGAAAGCAAGGTAAAGAGCCCCCCCAAAAAAAAGATGGAGTTTCATAGTATTCTCTAATCAATGGAGTTTTTAAAAAAATTAAGATAAAAGAAGAAAAAGAAACAAAGAAAAGCAAGAGACAAGGAAAAAGTGATAAAAATGGATTAAGTAAATGGATCTTCTAAGTTGAAGAAAATGAATAAAAGGTAATTGGATTTTTGAATTTTGGAGAAGAAGATAATGGGAAGATGATGTAAATTAATTAAATAATTAATAATAAAGAAATATAATGACATGTCGCACCTTATAGCTGGTTATGGTAGTGAAAATATTGGGTCACGCCCCATTTGTGTGATAACAACCAAGACGATAGAATGGGTCAAAATGGCTCATTTACAAAGATATTAAATAGTTCCATGGGGTAATAGAACACTTCCAAAGTAAAGGTGTCTTTATGAAAATACGGGACAACTTTAGGGGTGACACTATGTCTATTCGCTTAGATTTATGATAAATCCAATGGGCATAACCAAAGCACATTAATCATCTATAAATATAATGAAATATGTAGGCACCACATTATGCCCTCATATTTCTTTAACAACAAATATCATAATGGATTACTTGAAGTGGGCACTCAACTCTTTTAGTATTCTAAAATAGTTTACGTGTTACCTTTCCAACAAGATAGTTTCACAAGTTGGCATATCAGTTTTGTTGAAAGAACTTAAATGTCCTTCCTTTGCCAACCTATTCATTCAATCATTCCCTATATGACCTAATCTTGCATGTCATTTAATAACATCAACATCATTATTACTGAAATAACATGTCATTACACAACGGTCAATATAATAGTCATAAGTTCAACGATTACATTCAAAGACGATAGAACGATCATAAAAAGGTCCAAAACCATATAAAACATTATCTAGAGTTGTTCTAAAATCATTACGACTAAATGATACTAAGTTCATCGAATCTCTGGACCATATAGGATGTCATGTTAAATCAAAGAATTTCCACCGCACAAGGTCACATTGCATGTGTCGATCCTTTTTACTTAATGTTTACCATTATTTCCTACATAGATCCACGTTAATTTAGATGAAACTCGATTAAAATCTCGAAACTCTTCTCTACCACAACTCATGTGGTCGGTGGATCTTGAGTCGATAATCGATATAGGATAAGATTCAGTTAGTAAAGAACTTCTAGAAATACATGTAGTAGTAAGAAATACACTATGAAATAGTACCTTTTTTGTCTCAATACTTTCACGATCAAAATACCCCAGCACTTTGCAATTATAGCACTCTATTTTGCTCTTGCCTCTTTTTTTGACTAACCTTTTTTATTAATTGGAATTTAGGTTTTTCTTTTTCTTAGAATGTACTTCTCCAGTGTTTTTGCCTTTCTCAATTATTTTCCAATCTTTCTAGCATTTGAATCCTGAAGATTCTATACTACTTGACTCTGGCACGATGATTTTATAAGAAGCTTTAGTATCACCAAAATGCTCTTCTTTAGCATTAACATAGTGGGCAACATCAGAAAATGTTTTGATGCTATCATTTTTTATTACGTTTACCTTCAAATGTTCCAGATTATTGGTAACTAAGTGAATCACTGCCTAGACTTATTTGTCATCTTAAAGAACAAGACCAATACTTTTGAGTTGAGCGGTCATGTTAGACATCATCGTAAGGTGTCGTTTGTTATTTTGATCATGAAGCTTCTTCTAACTGTCAAATTTCATAGTCAATTATTGGAGGTGGGTCACAAACGTACCCAATACATTCCTCGTAGACGTGCCCACATAGTATGAGGAGTATGCATTTTATCACCTTAATGTATGAGGTCATCAACCACAGAACTAGCTAGTATTCAACAGGAAGCAAGATTAGCCTTTCTCCAAGCCTTACAAACTTCAAGATCCCTCAATATTGTTCAGTGTTACCCTATTTTGGTTGATTTTGTTTTATGGAGGAGACCATTTTTTACTTTCAGTACGTACCATATTTACGATTCAAAATGTCATTATTGTCACCATTCATTTTTCACATTTGTTTTAGTCATAAATGTCACGACCCAAAACCGAGCCGCGACTGGCACCCACACTTACCCTCCTATGTGAGCGAACCAACCAATCTAAACCTTAACATTTCAATGTATATCAACAGAAAGTAATGCGGAAGACTTAAATTCATTAATAAAACCAATTCAATAACTATTAAAATTCAACATCTATTATTTCCCAAAATCTGGAAGTCATCATCACAAGAAAATCTATCCTCAAATTTCTAAACTAAAAATGTCTAAGAAGCTAAAACAAATAAAAGCTAGTCCATGCCGAAAGCTCAAGGCATCAAGACTTGAAGAAGAAGATCCAGTCCAAGCTAGAAGCATTAGCTCACCCTGAATTTCCGATGTAGTGAAGACTGGCTAGAATAACTGTTGAGTCGAAGACGACGGCACGTTTGCTGCACTCCACAAATAGCAAAGAAGAAAACATAAAAGTAGGGGTCAGTACAAAACACGGGTACTGAGTAGATATCATCGGCCAACTCAAAATAGAAGACAATATATATCAAGTAATATTATAAAATCAACTATGATACTCAACATGTAGCAACAACAAGTACTATATCATTAACAATTACCTTCAAGTTCACACATGAGGAATCAATCCTCAATACCATACTCATTTGGGAATTAGATTCATTAGATTGAGTATATTAGCATCTTTCAAGATTCATTATATTTATTCCCCTCGTATCGGTACGTGACACTCCGCTCCATATACTATCCTGGTGTCGGAACGTGACACTCCGATCCTCATTCTATCTTGGTACCGGAACGTGGCACCCGATCCATATACTATCCTGGTGTCGGAACGTGACACTCCGATCCTCATTCTATCCTGGTACCGGAACGTGGCCCCCGATCCATATACTATCCTGGTGTCGGAACGTGACACTCCGATCCTCATTCTATCCTGGTACAGGAACGTGGCACCCGATCCATATACTATCTTGGTGTCGGAACGTGACACTCCGATCCCCATTCTATCCTGGTACCGGAACTTGGCACCCGATCCATATACTATCCTGGTGTCGGAACGTGACACTCCGATCCTCATTCTATCCTGGTACCGGAACGTGGCACCCGATCCTCTATTTCTATCCTTGTACCGTAATGTGGCACCCGATCCCCTAATCTCACCACTTTCGTTCATCAAGCCTTCTTTTATACCAAGGCATCATCATTAACAAAGTAGATTAGGGTTTCTTTTCAAGATTTGGGAATCAATAGCTTCATCATGATTATTTTATCACAATTATATAATCACATTCATGCAAGCATACAATTAAGCATATAGAAGGGTTTACAATACTACTAACACATATCATTCGCTATTAAGAGCTTACTACGAATAGTGTGAAAACCATAAACTACCTCCACAGAAGATTAGTGATCAAGCAAGCAATTCCCAAAGCTTTTGTTCCTTCTTCTCGTTCGATCCTCTCTCTCTCTCTTCTTGTTCTTTCTATTTTTATTATTCAAACCCTCTTTCTTTTACCCTAATTAGCATATAATTAAGTATGAAAGATTACAATAATAACCGACTAATTAACTTAAGGTTACCTTTTTTAACCCCCAAGTAATTAGACTTGTTAACCTTAACCCTCTAACTTTATAATAAAAGTAGGAATAGTCCAAAACGTCCCTTAAAACGTGTAAAGAAATCCGACCCAGACTGGGATTACGCAACCTGTGACGGCCCGTCGTGCCTGCGACGGTCCGTCCTGCAGGTCGTCGCAAGGTACAGAGACTCAATTTCCACCAAAGAGTCTGTGACGGTCCGTCACGCCTGTGACGGTCCGTCACGCCATTCCGTCACGAAGTTCAGAGAGTCGATATTCAGTACCCAATTTCAGAATTTCTAAGTGTTTTGAAACGAGACCCTGCGATGGTCCGTCGTGCCCATGATGGTCCGTCGTTCCCATGACGGTCCGTCGTGGGGTCCGTCGTCTCGGCCTGTTTTTCCAGAAATAAAATTTGTTGCTCAAAACGACTAAACAGGTCGTTACAATAGATACCAATTTACCCATCGTTCGTCCTCGAACGATCACAAAAAGAAAAACAAGGGAGAGAAGGAGTACTTGAATCTTTAAACAGGTGTGGGTATCTTTCTTGCATGTCGACCTCCTTCTCCCAAGTGGCTTCTTCAACCGGCCGATTCTTCCATTGCACCTTGATGGATGCAATCTCCCTTGACCTCAACTTGCGAACTTCTCTATCTAAAATAGCAACAGGCTCCTCCTCATAAGACAAATTTTCATCAAGCAAAACTGAATCCCAACGGATAATGTAGTTTCCATCCCCATGGTATCTTTTCAACATAGACACATGAAATACCGGATGCACTCCGGACAGCCCTGGAGGCAAGGCTAACTCATAAGCCACCTCCCATACTCGCTAAAGTACTTCAAAGGGACCAATGTACCTTGGGCTTAGCTTACCTCTTTTACCAAACCGCATCACCCCTTTCATGGGCGAAACCTTCAACAAGACTTGCTCCCCCTCCATGAATTCTAAGTCTCTAACCTTTCGATCTGCATATTCTTTTTGCCTACTTTGCGCCGCTAGAAGCTTTTCTTGAATAGATTTCACTTTCTCTATAGAATCGCTCAAAAGGTCAGTACCCCAAGGTCTAACCTCAAATGCATCAAACCACCCAATGGAAGACCTACATCTCCTACCATACAATGCCTCAAATGGAGCCATATCAATGCTTGAGTGATAGCTATTATTGTATGAAAACTCCGCTAAGGGTAGGAAGTTATCCCAATGACCACCAAATTCTATCACACATGCACGAAGCATATCCTCCAACACTTGAATCGTTCGCTCAGACTGACCATCGGTCTGAGGATGGAACGTAGTACTAAGGTCCAACCTAGTACCCAATTCCGCATGCAGTGTTTTCCAAAACTTAGAAGTAAATTGCGTACCTCTATCTGATATAATGGAGAGTGGAACTCCATGCAATCGAACGATTTCTGAGATATAGATTTTGGCTAACTTCTCGGCATTCGAAGTCACCTTGACCGGAATGAAATGAGCAGATTTAGTTAACCTATCAACAATCACCCAATAGAGTCATACTTACCCATTGTCTTTGGAAGACTAACCACGAAATCCATTGCAATTCTCTCCCACTTCCATTCAGGAATGGGCATTCTCTGAAGTGTTCCCCCGGCCTCTAGTGTTCATACTTTACTTGTTGACAGTTTGGACATTTGGCAATAAAATCAACAATATCACGCTTCATTCTACTCCACCAAAAGTGTTGCTTTAGGTCACGGTACATCTTGGTTGCACCCGGATGTATCGAATATCTTGAACTATGAGCCTCTGTCAGAATAGTGGTGATCAAATCATCGATGCGGGGTACACATACCCTTCCCTTAATCCTCAAAACACCTTCCTCATCGATTGTCGCTTCTTTAGCCTCTCCTTGCAACACTTTCTCTCGGATCCGGATCAATTTCTCATCATTAAACTGCTTTCCCTTAATCTTGTCAAGGAAGTAAGATCTTGACTCCACGCAAGCCAAAAATCCTCCCTCTGATTTACTTCTAACCTCATAAGGTCATTAGCCAGAATCTGAACTTCTCTAGCCAATGGGCGTCTAGAAACTTGCAAATGAGCTAGACTTCCCATGCTTCCGGCCTTTTTACTTAACGCATCTGCCACGACATTCGCTTTTCCCGGATGATACAAAATAGTGATATCGTAGTCCTTCAGTAGTTCCATCCATCTCCTTTGTCTCAAGTTCAAATCTTTCTGAGTAAAGACATACTGTAGGCTATGATGATTCGTATAGACTTCACACTTAACCCCATATAAATAGTGCCTCCATTGCTTTAATGTGAATACTACGGCGGCTAATTCCAAATCATGAGTTGGATAGTTTCGTTCATGCACTTTTAATTGTCTTGAAGCATAAGCAATCACATTTTTTCTCTTGCATTAGCACTGCACCCAACCCAGAATAGGATGCATCACAATAAACAATGAAGTTCTTACCCTCTACCGCAAGATAAGGATAGGTGCGGTAGTCAACAAAGTCTTGAGTTTCTGAAAGCTTTCCTCACATTCGTCCGACCATACAAATGGAACATTCTGCTTAGTCAAGTTCGTCAATTGGGAAGCAATAGAAGAGAATCCCTTGACAAATCGGCGGTAGTAGCTAGCTAACCCAACAAAGCTCCTTATTTCTGACACATTAGTAGGTCTTACCCAATTCTTAACTGTCTCAATCTTAGAAGGATCCACCATCACTCCATCCTTAGAAACTACATGCCCCAAAAAGGACACTGCATCTAGCCAAAACTCACACTTAGAGAACTTGGCATAAAGCTTTTTCTCCCTCAACATTTCCAATACCATTCTCAAATGCTCCGCATGTTCCTTCTTACTTTTAGAGTATATCAGTATATCATCAATAAATACGATCACAAAGAGATCCAAATATGGCTTAAAAATCCCATTCATCAGGCTCATGAATGCAGCAGGGGCATTCGTAAGACCAAAAGACATCACTACAAATTCTTAATGCACATACCTGGTCCGAAAAGCAGTCTTGGCACATCTGCTGCCCATATTTTCAATTGATGATAACCGGATCTCAAGTCAATCTTAGAGAAGACACACACACCTTGTAACTGATCGAACAAGTCATCAATGCGAGGAAGAGGATACTTGTTCTTAATAGTTACCTTGTTCAACTGCCGGTAATCTATGCACATCCGAAAACTCCCATCCTTCTTCTTTACAAACAAAACCGGAGCACCCCAAGGAGATGCACTTGGTCTAATGAAGCCTTTGCTCAACAACTCTTGAAGTTGGGCCTTTAACTCTCTTAACTCCGCGGGAGCCATTCTATAAGGGGGTATAGAAATGGGACGAGTACCCGGTTCAAGATCAATACAGAAGTCAATATCCCTATCTGGTGGCATACCAGGAAGATCTGCAGGGAACACATCCAAAAACTCACGGACTACCGAAACCGACTCAATCGAAGGTACTTGGGTAGTGTAATCCTTGAGATGGGCCAAGAAAGCTAAACACCCTTTACTAACCATTTTCTTAGCACGAAGAAAGGAGATGATACGCACCGGATTGGAAGTGTAGTCGCCCTCCCACACTAACGGGTCTGTCCCAGGCTTGGCTAACGTCATAGTTTTAGCATTACAATCCAAAATCGCGAATTGCGGAGAAAGCCAAGTCATACCCAGAATTACATCAAAGTCAACCATTTCTAAGATAACCAAATCTACATGACTGTGTCTCCCCACAAAATTCACCAAACAAGACCTATTTCAACTACTACAGACTCACCCACCGGAGTAGAAACACGAATAGGCATATCAAGTAATTCACAATGTAAATTTAGACCATTAGCAAATGAGGAAGATAAATAAGAAAATGTGGATCCAGGATCAAACAATACAGAAGCCATGCAATCACAAACCAGAAGATTACCTATGATAACAGCATCAGATGTCTCCGCCTCCGATCTCCCAGGGAAAGCATAACAATGGGCCCTTTCGTTTGTTTGCCCGTTGCCCCTACCATGTTGTGATGTAGTCGCTCCAGTTTGCCCATCACCTCGGCCGTTTTGGTGACCACCATTACCTCGACCACTGCGTCCTCCAGAATGACGGCCTCTTCCATAACCACCTCTACCTCTAACCATGGGAGGTCTGTAACTCTGTTTTGGACAATACCTCTTAATGTGTCCAGTCTCCCCACACCCATAACATTCTCTGGATTCAAGCATCGGCCTCTCAGAGAAGTGTTGACCGGTCTGAGGTGGACCCCCAACTACAGTCTGTAGTGAAGACTGAATCGGTCGGACTGAGTAACCTCCGGAACCCTGTCCTCCAGAATAGGAACCATTAAACTCACCTCCCTTTCGAAACCTTTTTGATGTCGACGCCATGGTGAAGTCATCTGGTTTTACTCCTTCCACCTCTATTACGAAGTCTACCACTTCCTGAAAGGATTTCGCTGTAGCCGCTACCTGTAAGGCTGAAATCCGCAACTTTGACCTCAACCCCTTCACAAAACGGCGAATCCGCTCTTGTGGACTGAAACAAAGTTTGGTGGCATATCTGGATAGTGCGCGAAACCTAGCCTCATAAGCAGTAACCGACATCCTACCTTGTTATAGGCTCAAGAACTCATCTCTTTTCCTATCCCTCAAAGTCCGGGGGATATACTTCTCCATAAACAAGCTAGAGAATGAGGCCCAAGTCATAGGTGGTGCCTCTTTTGGTTGACACTCTACATGTGACCGCCACCACATTTTGGCGTTTCCTTGGAACTGATAAGTCACAAACTGAACACCAAACCTTTCTACTATACCCATTTTGTGTAGTAGCTCATGACAGTCAAGTAGAAAATCGTAGGCATCCTCAAATTCAGCACCCTTGAAGACTGGAGGTTTCAATTTCAAGAACTTACTGTAAAGCTCATGCTGATCATTTGTCATGATAGGCCCTGTAGTCAACTGAGGAAAAGTGCCTATTTCCAATGAGGCATCCATGCGAGGAGCCCCAGCAGTGGCATGTCGTACCTCTGGAACCGGAGGTGTTGGTGCAGAAAACACTGGAGGTGCCTGACCCTGATCAGATAACCCGCTAAGATAAGCAAGAACCTGATTGATCATCTCTGGGGTAGGTTGGGGTGGTAATTCCTCATTTTGCACTTGTTCATTCTCCCCTTCCTCACCCTCTCTTACTACTTCCTCAGTCGGTGGAGGAGTCACCGCCCTAGCATAAAATGGGCTAGGTACTCGTCCTCTCCCTCTAGAGGACGTCCTCCCACGACCTCTACCACAGCCTCTTGCCACTGCTCTTCATCGAGCCACATCCCCAGTGGCTGGCTCAGACGTTTCTTGTCTCGCCGGTGTTGGTGTTGGTGCAGTCGTTGCTCTAGTTCTAACCATCTGCAAAATAGAGTGAAGATGGTCAGATACCAAATTGTATCACCTAGATATCAATTGGATTCAAGTAGTAGCACAAAAGAAAGAAAGAAAGAATGGAATTTTCCTAAAGTCTTATAGCCTCTCAAAGAAAAGTAAAGGCGTCCCCCTACTGTTCCTTAAGACTCTACTAGACTCATTCTTGTGTGATGAGACCAACGAACCTAATGCTCTGATACCAAGTTTGTCACGACCCAAAACCGAGCCGCGACTGGCACCCACACTTACCCTCCTGTGTGAGCGAACCAACAAATCTAAACCTTAACATTTCAATGTATATCAACAGAAAGTAATGCGGAAGACTTAAACTCATTAATAAAACCAATTCACTAACTATTAAAATTCAACATCTATTATTTCCCAAAATCTGGAAGTCATCATCACAAGAACATCTATCCTCAAATTTCTAAACAAAAAATGTCTAAGAAGCTAAACCAAATAAAAGCTAGTCCATGCCGAAAGCTCAAGGCATCAAGACTTGAAGAAGAAGATCCAGTCCAAGCTAGAAGCATTAACTCACCCTGAATTTCCGATGTAGTGAAGACTGGCTAGAATTACTGTTGAGTCGAAGACGACGACACGTTTGCTGCACTCCACAAATAGCAAAGAAGAAAACATAAAAGTAGGGGTCAGTACAAAACACGGGTACTAAGTAGATATCATCGACCAACTCAAAATAGAAGACAATATATATCAAGTAATATTATAAAATCAACTATGATACTCAACATGTAGCAACAACAAGTACTATATCATTAACAATTACCGTCAAGTTCACACATGAGGACTCAAGCCTCAATACCATACTCATTTGGGAATTAGATTGATTAGATTGAGTATATTAGCATCTTTCAAGATTCATTATATTTATTCCCCTTGTGTCGGTACGTGACACTCCGCTCCATATACTATCCAGGTGTCGGAACTTGGCACCCGATCCATATACTATCCTGGTGTCGGAACATGACATTCCGATCCTCATTCTATCCTGGTACCGGAACGTGGCACCCGATCCATATACTATCCTGGTGTCGGAACGTGACACTCCGATTTCCATTCTATCCTGGTACCGGAACGTGGCACCCGGTCCATATACTATCCTGGTGTCGGAACGTGACACTCCTATCCTCATTCTATCCTGGTACCGGAACGTGGCACCCGATCCTCTATTTCTATCTTGGTACCGGAACGTGGCACCCGATCCCCTAATCTCACCACTTTCGTTCATCAAACCTTCTTTTATACCAAGGCATCATCATTAACAAAGTAGATTAGGGTTTCTTTTCAAGATTTGGGATTCAATAGCTTCATCATTCTTATTTTATCACAATTATATAATCACATTCATGCAAGCATACAATTAAGCATATAGAAGGGTTTACAATACTACTAACACATATCATTCGCTATTAAGAGTTTACTACGAATAGTGTTAAAACCATAACCTACCTCCACCGAAGATTAGTGATTAAGCAAGCAATTTCCAAAGCTTTTGTTCCTTCTTCTCGTTCGATCCTCTCTCTCTCTTCTTGTTCTTTCTATTTTTCTTTTTCAAACCCTCTTTCTTTTACCCTAATTAGCATATAATTAAGTATGAAAGATGACAATAACAACCCACTAATTAACTTAAGGTTACCTCTTTTAACCCCCAAGTAATTAAACTTGTTAACCTTAACCCTCTAACTTTATAATTAAAGTAGGAATAGTCCAAAACGTCCCTTAAAACGTGTAAAGAAATCCGACCCAGACTGGGATAACGCAACCTGTGACGGCCCGTCGTGCCTGCGACGGTCCGTCCTGCAGGTCGTCGCATAGTTCAGAGACTCAATTTCCACCAAAGATTCTGTGACGGTCCGTCACGCCTGTGACGGTCCGTCCTGCCATTCCGTCACGAAGTTCAGAGAGTCGATTTTCAGTACCCAATTTCAGAATTTCTAAGTGTTTTGAAACAAGACCCTGCGACGGTCCGTCGTGGGGTGCGTCGTCTCGGCCAGTTTTTCCAGAAATAAAATCTGTTGCTCAAAACGACTAAACGGTCGTTACAATAAATGATACTTTTTTATGTCATGCATATATGTTGAGATATAATAAGGCAAGAATTTTTAATCTTTCATGCATATGACACACACATTAATTCAAATCAATTCTCATAAAGGTTTTATATTCAATGTAAAATCTAAAAGACATATAAGAATACAATAATTATCTACAAATACAATATTCAACCAAATTTTGAAATAATATCTTAATGTGTATACCAATATATTTAAGACTTTAATAACAAAGATTTTTATATCTAATAACAGAAATTGAAAAAAATTAAAATATATAATTTATATATTGTAATTTGAAAGAGCAATAACATATAACAAGTCATCTAAATCTAAAAACCTCTCACAAGTCTTAATGGTAATAAATATGAACCCTAAAAAGCTGGCAAGATCAAGTGTCATCATAAAGAATAGTCAATCTATTAATCCAAGGTTCATAGAGAGTGTATGTTAAAAAATGTAAGACTCTCTACTTTGAAATTTGAACAAATCCATCCAGTTCAACGCACTTCAATTCAAAGAGGTAAATAAAATCAGGTGTTGAAACATTCTCCCTTTACTAGACTTCGAGAATTTCTACTTGGAATAATTTAAGTTTGTTCATGTTAATCCATGTGGGAAATATGAACAAGAAAACAATATGAATTGTTGAACCATTAAATGTGGCAATATATGTCACTATCATTTGTACAAGATAAAAAAATGTTATAAGAGCACAAGGACTAAATGAATTTATCAAGACCAATGTTATTGACATGCTTATTATATGTATAATTCTTCCAAAAAATCTAATATGACTACTTAAAAAATAAACACAATATTAATCTTTTATCCAACAAAAGATATGCAAAAGAGGACCTCACCTTTTCCCATATTAAAAAAAATAGTAACAGTATAACTTGTACTACACTTCTTTATTACTAGTACTGCACTAATTTCTTTTCAAACATTAAAAAAATGCATAAAACCTTTCCCTTTTTATTTTAAAAAAAATCATTGATGTACTGCAAACCTTTTCAACTCTTCAAGAAAGACATTGTACTGGAATATTATTTCTTTTTCAGTTTACATTAGAACAATCATCTTTTTCATAATAAAGAAAAATAAACCCAGAAATTCCTAAAAGAAAA
Source organism: Solanum corneliomulleri (assembly GCA_027704805.1). Taxonomy (NCBI): domain Eukaryota; kingdom Viridiplantae; phylum Streptophyta; class Magnoliopsida; order Solanales; family Solanaceae; genus Solanum; species Solanum corneliomulleri. Next base: position 136,999 of record JAKWIY010002799.1, read on the forward strand.
AAAAACCCACAAAACTATGGAGAAACAATTTTTTTCCAGACATGTTGTTGAAATGAATGGAGAAAATTAATATATTAGTCGTTTACAAATCAGATCCATGGAATAATATTAACACATCTAATTTTAGATCAAAAGATGGAGAGTTCAATTTTCATCGGATCTATATCCAATTTGATTTTATCTACTTATATGTCTTAAAGGTAAGAATAAATATTTTTTTAAATTCGCAGAATTTTTATTCTCTAGATAAAAATTATTCTTTCCTATATGAAAATTTAAACAAAAATAAAAAATAAACACGGTATATTTCAAGAAATAACATCTCACGTATGGAACAATTAACATCTCTCTGATACCAATGTAATTATCAACAATAAGACGAATAAAATTGTGTATCTTTTAACCATAGTCTAAAACTTATAAATGATATTTTCGTTGAGGAGTTGCTCTGATTCGGACATTGAATATAAAGAAAAGAAAGTGCAATGGTATGAATTAATTATCCTTTTGGATTGTTTGATGTCAATGTTAAAAAATAAATGGTCTGTCATTTTTATTTTTCTTTATTTTTTTGTTCCTGATATTTATGTCTTTCTTCAAGTATGAAGAACTATTTTAAATGAAATGTATGTTATGGTTAAACAATGTAACTGTTGCCATCTTTTCAAAATAATATATACCTTCTTTTTCAAAATATATATTGGGTCGTGTCCAATCCACATGAACAACCCATGACCAAAATTAATTTATAGAACGTATCAAGTTCTAATTGTTATTTATAAACAATTGATCTGTAGGTTGTAGATTGTTTAAATAGGACTCCCAGATGTAATTACAACGCTGGTTGATAGAGATAAATACTAGATTGTACACCTACGACTTTAATATATGATCGAAATAGATTTGAATTTCATTTTCCACTATAAAAGTATCTACCCTTATGTCAAGGGGATTCATCAATTTTCATATAACTAGGAAGATTATGTTTGCCTTTAACTGCACATTATAATTTTTTAGCGAAGGGTTTCTAATTGACAACATTGCAATTACCTAGTTCCGCCACTTAATAATAGTCGTAACTGCTACCTATCTATTCTAAATTAAGACTTCTCCTATAAATAGTAATAAGTTTAATTAAATATATGGCCAAGCTGATTGTGTTCTTCTAAAATTAGAGGTGAACTAAATTAAAAACATAATACTAATGTGTACAACAAATATTAGTTAACTGTTTTCCTCCTGTAGATTGGATTTGTATGACATGGTTTCGAATGATAAATATAAGTATGTGAGATTGTGATGTTGTAGGATCTATAAATAAAGAACCTTTCAAATCCACAATTTAGTTAATGTTCTGAGTACTTCTTAAGTTTTTAAAGGGGTGAATGTAAAATGAAGAGTTGTGACTTTTATATAGAGTTGACGTTTTGAAGATTTTCTACTTTTATGAAAAGTTGTGAACCTTTTTTTTAAGAATTATGACTTTTATGAAGAGTTATGACAAGTCTGAAGAGTGTGACTTCGATGAATAGTTACATTTTTTTTAAAAAAAATATGAATTTTCTGAAAGGTTGTTACTTTTTCAAAGGGCTGTAACCATTCCTATAAGACCAAATCAGCAATTACTTACACTACCCTCTTTTGTCTATTTATAAAGAAGATTCCTCTTATTTTTCAATAACAAATAACTAATTTCTAAAATTCCTCTTCTACTAAACCTAGTATTATAAGTTTAATTCACTTTTGTTGAGTGGTTTCTCGACATAATGGTTTTTTGTACCAATACACTGGTGAGTGATATATTCTATCCTATCAGTATATATTATAACCGTCGATACTCTAGGGGATGAATTTTCTTAAGTACATCGTACATTCTATGAGCTAGATTTTTTTCTTTGCGAAAAAAATTTGGTTTAATGAATTTAATTTGTTTCAGGTTCTATTTTCTTTATTGTTTTAACGTTATAGATTTCAAAATACTTATTAAACTAAGTATCTTAGTAATATAGGTTGAAAAACAATAATAGTTACAAGACAAAGGTGGCTTTGAACTTTAGTCTTTAATGTAGGAATGTTGCATTATACACAAACATTCTGCTAGTCAGTTTTGATGTTTATTTTTTTCCTCTGAAGGAGAGTGTCTCTATAGCTCATGTTGAAAGGTATTACGTTTATCTTAATCTAAAGCATGGGTGTCTTGTTTTTCTAGGGAGTATGCCCACCTTTTGTCTTTTCTCCTTTAGTTGCTTTTTTCTTTCTCCAAGAGATATTTTATAGCAAAATCAGGATTGCTTTCTGATGTGGACTTCTGAAGTTTCTTCTTTAATTTTCTATGGTTTCATTAGTATCAATAGAGTTTGATATTTCTAGCTAAATGTCAGGAACTGAGGAGGTGGGGGAGATTCGTACACTTGTTGTATATAATGGGAGTGCATCTAGAATAAATTACATTGGGCTTCAAGTTTATCCGGTATAAGAGTATGAATCTGGTGAAGGTTTATCATAGTCTCCTGTAGAATTGCCAAATGTGGATAATAAGTGGAGCTGAGAGGCTGGAAAAAGAGCTGCAGGTTTAGGCACCTTGAAGGATAGATATATATATATCTTCTAAAGCGTTTTTAGGCCCCAAAAGATGGGCAGAAAAAAGCTTTTAGAAGTAAGATTTAAGTGAAAAAAGTATTTTAAGTCTTAGTATCCTCGTACGAATATCAACAAATTATTGGCCTTAATCAGTGAGGTGATTCCTTCTATGCACTCACAGAGCGAAAAAGGTTATCTTCGATAAGGCTCTTTGGTATATATCATGTAGAGATATATTCGGTTGTTTTCATCAATTAAACAAGAACTTCATTCTTTTATATATATATTTAATTTATTTAAGAAATTAAAGATATGACTACATCTGCCGAGACCAAATTCACCCTATACTGTCTGATTCTCCTACAAGAGCTTTTTATAATGATGGTCACAATCTTTTAGAGGTTTGATAATCACTGAAGATAAGTTTGGTAAACCTGAAGCTCAATTTGATATTATTCTACATTCCTCATGCATGCTTGAATTTTGTGAAAATTTCTATTAACCTTTGATTATTCTTCCTTTTGTAGAAACTTTCTTCTCTTTAAAACGTAGAAGTTAATAAATACTACGGAGTTGGATATTGATAAAACTACGGTGTTGGATTAGATATAGCAGGTGGTATTGGTAAACCTTCCCTTCCTGTTCTTGATTCACTTGCATCAGCTCATGGTCTAGAGCTAGCACCAAATCGAAGAGCTATGATATTTCTGGTGAGGGCTTGTGAAATACTACCTCTCCCTCCTGGTGACCCTAAAACACTTTATATAGAGGGACTTCCACTGGACAGCTCAAGTAGAGAAGTAGTTCATATCTATTAATATGTCATTTACTGAATCATTATTAATTTCTGAACATATTTGTTGTTTTTCCCTACTACACTTAAAAGATATTTGAGAACAAGCATAAAATATGATGATTTAGTAAATTACATCTCAAAGGATATGAGATACTTCTCTTCTCGAGCTGTCTGGAGGAAGTCCTTGTATTTAGAAGGTGTTACATGCACCAGAAGGGAGATGTAGTATTTCAAGAGGCATCGACATAAATACCATATATTTCATTTGGTGCTAGCTCTGGCCCACGAGATGATGGAAGTGCTTCATGAAAAAGAAGTGAAGGTATACCACCATCACCTTCTCTAGCTAATCCAACTCCCTTGTAGTTATTAGCTTCTACGTCTCAAAGCCAAAAAATCTGTTACAAAAGGAGGATGAAAAATAAGAAAAACAAAATCCAAATTACCACAAAATTCAAGCATGTCCAAAGAGTGTAGGACCAATGTTAGCCTTTTCTAGAGACCATGATTTTTTATATTTGCTGCCTTAGTTTTTCCAAGATAATTGTTGTAACCTTAGTTGTTAACGTATCAATTTGGACTATGATGCTACATTTATATTAGATGTGAGGCAACAGTGAATGGCTACATATGTGGGCATCTTTCCCATCAAGACTAGGCTCAAAAGGTTTACATGGCTGGGACATTCAGATGAAGCATCAATTTGGATCCAGAATATTTTTTTTCAATACTCTATTAAAATATGCATTTTCTTTCACCAGTAGTGCAACTGTAATGAATTTATAAATTTATTGATTCTCATGTTGACATCGAAAAGATGTTGAATGTTGGCATAGGTATTTTGTGTGGCTCACAAAAATGAATGTAAAAGATTTGTTGCATCGTATAGAATAAATTAAGGAAAATTTATAGCTAATTGATTAATTTTACTTTGTTTCCTTATGATGCAATCTTTTTCAAATTTGAGGTTTAAAGTTACTGGAATGACCAATTTGATATTCATATAAGCTTACAAAAGGAATCTGCATTCAAGGTGCATTAAAAAGAAAATTTGTGTGAATGACATTTGTAACATTGATGACTTGTCATTATCTTATGTGGTTGATCTCTAACTTTGACCTGAATATCTATACCTAAGCAAGTTATTTTAATATGTGAAATTTTGGTTATCTTTCTTTAACTATTGTTTCTTTTAGGATACAAATATAAACATTTGTACATTGTAAGTTTCATCTATTTCAGTGATTCCTATTGTCCAAAAAAAAACAAAAACGCTTGTTGCAACTAAACAAACCATTCTTTCTTGATTCTTATAGGGTGTCCTTTCTTTGTGGTATGTAGCTTCATCTTCTTGTTTTCATATTTATGCGAGTCCATCTCCTTGATTATGGTTGTGTGTAATTTACATGTTTAGATTTAAACATTATTTTCATATATTTTGAATATCTCATTTTTATTTTTATTTTGCACTGATCATTTAGAATTAGTATCATCAATCAAACATAAGGTTGAAGTAGAAGTTAATAAAGAGAATAGTATGTGTTGTTGGTTATCTACCTTTAGCAATACAACTTATATTTACTGGAGGATATCTATTACGCTAATTTACCTAGATATTACCACTATTGGTCTAGTTATTTTTCTTTTTGGGCTTGATTTGCAACAATATTTACTAATAATGATATTTCATATTGTATCTTTCATACATTTGGAATCATGGTTCAGTGCTCAATTTGTTGTTATTAACTAATCTTGTTGAAGTTCATACCCTACACTATTTCTAATGTCATGTAGAATTCTTTTAATCATTCCTTCTAAACGATGGTTTTCATGAAGTTGTTTTCTGGATCATTACAGCTAACTGTTCTACCTTCCAAGTTCACAATCTAAGTTGGAAGAAAAAGGCACTAGATGATTCCAATTTGTATAAATGTATATAAAAAATTACCCTATGTTGATTAAAGGTAAAAGTACACAATGGAATGTGCAAGCTCGTCTAGACACTATCGTCATAAAAATGATTTGGTATATTTCTACGTGCCACTAATTTAAACCTCGGCTACAAATATTTTGTTTAGCAAGAAGCCACTGTTTGATTAACTAAAATCATCTTCTATTAAACTAACCATTCATTAATGATACTCGTTGTAATTTTCTCCATTTTTATTTTATCCTTAGATTTAAAAGGTCTTAAATTTAAAATGGTGGATAAGATCCAAGAACAAAAAATACCATGAAATCCAAAATATGGCCAAATATATAGTCCCATATATTGGTAATTCCAAATTCTTTTAATGGAGGAGGGCCTAAATTGCGCTTAAACTATGAGACTGTGTATGAATTTACTCTTCATCAACCTTATGAGTGTGATCAATAAGAAATAAAGGTAGGTTTTTGCCCAAAGTTTGACGTCAAGGGTATTTGGAAACCGAAAGTTGAATGGAGGGTAATATTACACCATTTCAAATAGTTTAGAGCAGTTTAGGACCGTCTTTGTAAATATTATATCATTTTAATTACATGAATATGTATTGACCTTTTCACTTAACTCAATGAATTCCCAATTAAATATCTAATTTAATAATAATATTTAAATTACATAAAAGAGTGATTAAGCAAGAAATCATTAAGTTAAAAAGTTGATTTAAATAATCATAAAAAACATACTTTTATGCACCCTAAGACTAACTTATTTCATAAACAATAAAATAGAAATATGCAGATAAAAAAACTTAGTCTGCAAATTTTTAATTTTATACGTTATTGATCCTATATAATTTTGGTATAAATATATGATATATATCTTACTATAGACAAACATCTTCAACATAAACATTTAAAAACTGAATGATATTTTATGGAGCAATAAATAAATAATATTGTAATCAAGTTTTTTCATCTACTCTTACTGTAATTCTTAAGGACAAACCTATAAAAATAAAAAGTGAAGTACTTTTTCGACCAATACATAAAACACCACTTAATTTATAAATAAAACACCACTTAATTTATAAGATATTTTAGAAAATTTGTCTACCTTTTGTTCTTAGAATTTCATTGCATTACAACAATATATTTGTATTAATTCATATCAAGTACTGCCAATTTTCAATTAATGTAGTATAATTTTTAGGATTATAGTTTAGAAGGAGGAATTTTTTTGACACAAATCATCCTTCGGTTGGTATAGCACGATCTTTAAGAAAAATAAGATTTTGATGTGGATAACTGATTCTGTTATTCCTTTTGACACCACATCAGTTTGTTAGGTGACCTTTCGTATTTCTCATCTTTTTATAATACTTGTATATTGTCATGACTCGAGCCTACACCCTGGACGTGGTCGGCACCCAAGAACAATTGTTGATCCGCAAGCGAACCCTCATCTTGGATGACTATAAGCAAAAGACTAACTCAAGAATACAAAGCTTAGAACTGAATAAATATTCATGAATGATCAAACACAAAGCTTTAAATCTGATCAAAAACTCAGAATAAAAGTAAGTTAGTCATCTATTCATTCAATAGGAAACTGAAGTCGTTAAAACATTTTTAAAAAAATAAAAAATTCTTAAACTTTGTCGTCTATCTTGAAGTCTCTAACTGACAAAGATGAAAGTCAAGACAAGACTCACGACATCCTAACAACTGATATAACTGAAATGTAAATGAAATCATCTAAAAGAAAGGAGTGTCACCATAGCTAAGTCGAATTATATATGATTTCCACAAAGCTTCCGTTAATGATTCATAATATCATAATCTGCTTAAATGAAAAGATATAGGATAAATGGCTCAGTACATGGAATTTACGTACATTTAAGGGGAATTTTAAAGCATAACATTAACTTAAAAACTTGATAAAAAGGACAGATACTTACCTCTTGTGAACTAACTCAACTAAACTCAGGAATAACTCAAATATTAAATACTCAACTCAACGAAATAAGGTTCAACTGAATAATAAGATACTCAACTCACTACAAAGCAACAATAAGAGATGCATATACTGAAATTTTTTAAAAACAATAGAAAGCACCTCGGTGTGTTTAGGAATACAGTATACTTAGTTTGTATGCAAGGATACAATATAAACTTTGTTTGTAAATGAAAATACAAATCTCTGTGATGTATATAAAAATACAAAATACTATCGTGGGAGTTTCTCTAACCGACAACCATCATTTAAGAGTTATTGTTATGATATATCATTTTTCGTAACGCTGTCAGGGTCGTCCAATACCTTGAAATGAATATACAACTTTAACTACTAAGTGGATACACTAGTCTATGGTAAAAAGCACTAAGGAATCATCTAAAAAGTATGGCCCTTTTCTACCCATAGTGGCTACATGATTTTTGGGGGTTGTGAGTTGTCAGAACGCTGCCATATATCGGTGTTCAACACTACTCTCAGAATATGCTACTAGCTCTTATGTTTAAAAATATACTTCTTTCTGTGATTTGTAGTAATTTCTCAATACTTGTCTAAAAGTCTTTCTTGGAAATCAATGTTTTCTCTCTTGCTTATTCATGAAAATGCATAATCTTTAACCGAAAACTAGCTCAAAGGCTTTTTGGAAATCTCAATTATCTTTCTTATTTAAATGTGAAAACATTTTCTCTTTAGGAATATTTATTTACCATATACTCTGTTGAAGAAACTGAACTTCACTTTTACTCTTACTCAACTCAATGCTGAAGTCATAAAACAAGGTTAAGACATTTGTACAAGACTTCTTAAAACATAGTTCATGCTGAAACATTGACCTGAATAATTCATTGCAAGGTTTTGAATAACCACAAACCAAAATTAATAAATGGAACTAAAAAACATCAATCATACTTCTCATTTCAAGAATAAATAACTCAGAGGGTTCATGCAGAAGTACGAGCATCAGCTACTCAACTCAAGGACTCAATGATACTTCTCATCTCAAGACTACTAGACCTCTAAGGTTCTTGTTGAATTATGGGCATGAAAAATTCAACTCAAGGACTTCATGGGTAACCTGTAATAATCTCAATATTATAAATATAATCTCAAACGTAATTAGAAACACAATACACATGACATAGAACTTCAAGATCCTAGTCTCTTAATGATACATAATTTATTGAATTCATGAAGAAGTTATGGGCATGAAGAACTTGACTCAAGGGTCAACATATAAATATAAAAATCCTCTATACGACTATTCTACTTCTCATACTTTGTTACTCAAAAAAATTCCTTAATGTGATGATGGATCTCAAAGGATTCACAATTGAACTCAAAGGCTTCCTTGAAATCTACTCTTACTTTTGTTTTGAATGTACATAATGAATTCAAGATTTATGTTCATGATATGAAGAATATCATGAGTCTAAAGTGTACGAATGTATACATTCTCGTCACTATTATACTCACTTTCTTGAGTCTTGAAACAAAGACTCCTCAAAAGGACTCAAAGAAACTTTCCTCAAATGACCGGAAGAACGCTCAAGACATAACTTTTAACTTTACCTTGAATTTGAATTATGAATTAAAGGGATTTCTAGGTGTTTGGAAGTAGTTTAGAGTGATTAGAATAAATAGGAATTAAGATACACTTTAAATGGGATTTAACTAAACAACCCAGGGAAAAAAGTGGGGGAAGGCGACCCTGGCACATTCCGGGCAATGGCCGCCAGCCCCTAACATCAAAGGTTGCATATGGGAGCACTGCAAGGGCTTCGACCCAACGCTTGGGAACATATGAGGAGCACCACTCCAGCTTTTCCGGAAATGATTGGAAGATCTCTCAAAACATAACTCTTAAATTTACCTTGAATTTGAGTTTTGAATTCCATAGCATAACATAAGCATGAACTTGATAAAAATTGACAGATACTTACTTCTTTTAGAACTAACTAAACTCAAGAAATACTTAAGGATACTCAAAAATTCTTAACTTAGAAGTACTCAAGGATAAGATACGCAACTCAGAGATTAGATGTTCAAATCAAAGATTAGATACTTAATACAAAGATATGATATTCGACTCTAGGTACTCAACTCAATATATAGCAATGATACACATGCATTATATAGAAAACTTTATAAAACATGAAAATCAACTTAGTTTGTTTAAGAAAATGGAATGAATACTAAAATTTAGTCATATAATATTGCAATATATTTTATGTTGGAGATTCTCTAACTGACAACCATAACTTATATCTATAGTGATGATACAACACTTTACGTCATGCTACCAAGGTTCATCCTATACTTTGCCAACAGTAACCTAACTTTACTTAGTTGATCCACTAGTATACTTTGAAAAGGATTCATCTAAAATGTATGACCCTTTTCTACCCATGGTGGCTACATTGTTTTATGGAGACATGAGTTATTTGAACTCATACTCGCCCCTAATTTGGTGCTTAATACTACATCAAAAATATACTAGATCTTATGTTTTAAAATCATATTTCTTATGTGATTTGATATTAGTACTCAAGAACTTATCAAAAGCTATATTAGAAATTTTAGTTTCCCTTCTTGTCTATTAAATAGCTAGTACTCTTTTGTGAAAACTAGCTCGAAGGATCATTGAAAATCTCAAATTTCGTTCTTATTTTAATGTGAAAATATTTTCAATATTATTGGGAACACATAGTCCGAATACACTTTTGAAGAAATGAACTTCAACTTTACTCTTTACGCTTTACCCTATACTCACTTTAATTCTTGAAACAAAGTTAAAACGTTTGTAAAAGTCTTTTCATAACTTCTAAACATTACTTTGACTTGCTTCATAACTTCTAAACTTGACTATTAACGTTCATTGAATTGAAGTATGGAATCAAGGTTCATGATTTTGTGTTTATGGATGCTTTTATGATTTTCAACTTGAAGGGTTCATGAGGAATTATGAGTGTGAACTACTCGACTCAGGAACTCAAAGGTACTTCTCATCTCAAGAGTGTTCGACTTATAGGGTTCATGCATAATTATGGGCATGAATAATTCAACTCAAGGATTTCATTGGTAACATGTAATATTTTCATTATTAGAAATATAATCTCAAAGGAGATTCGGAACTCAATACTCAAGACTTAGAACTTGAAGATATTATTGGCTCAATGATACTAAAATTTATGGAGTCAATGTTGAATTTATGAGCACGAACGACTTGACTCAAAGGTCCACATCACTAAATGGAACTCAATTATTATAGTCTTATAATTCTCTCAAGACATAGAACTTGAAGATATTACTACTCTCAATAATACAAAAATTTATGGAGTCAATGTTGTATTTATGGGCACGAACGACTCGACTTAAAGGTCTACATCACTACATGGAACTTATTTATGAAACTCTTATTATTCTCCTACTTTATAACACAAATGTTATCTAAAATCAGTAGTTGATTTGAGAGGATTCATAATCGAACTCAAAGGCTTTCTTCAACTTTACCAGTAGCTATCTCTTGAATGTGAATTATGATTTCAAGGGTTATGGTTCATGATATGAAGGATATAGGAGATATTGTAGACTCATGAGTAAATTCTCCTAACTCTCATTCTCACTTGCTTGAGTCTTGAAACAAGTTAATAGAGGTTGTAGAAGGCTCCTCAAAAGGACTCAAAGGAACTCCCTAAAAAGTTTCAGAATAACTAACAAAACTTAACCTTAACTTTACCTTGAATCTGAATTATTAGTTCAATTTTATGATTCATGTTATGAATGATTTATAAGTATTTAGAAGTAGTTTAAACTGTTTAGAATCAAAAGGAGTGAAGATACACTTTAAATGAGTTCAAATTGGACAACCGGCGGAAAAAGAGTGGGGGGAGGCGAACTTGGCGCGTTTAGGGTGCGGTGCGCTAGCCCCTAACATCAGACGCTGAATTTGGGTGCGTTGCGCAAGATTCTCCCCGGGCTAAGACTCGACGAATATCGCCTCTCATTTGCGATCCTAAATCACATTTAATCGATTTCTTTTCTTAACTTTTCCTTAGATTCAATTACCAAACCTAAGTAGACACTAATACACTAAAAAAACACTCCAAACAATCACTTTCATCTCAAGAAATCTTCAAAAACCCAACAAGATAAGATTTGTATTAAACCTCGAAAACACTTATCAATTAAGAACTTAAATCCGTCAACTTTTGAGAATGAAATTTCGCTTAAAATAACATATTTCGCATGTGGGTGAACTAACCCAACCCTATGGAAGATCACATACTTCTTAGTTACTATACCTATGGCGAAATTCCTCGACAAGACACAAGAATCTCAACGAACGCTTGATCCTATCCATTTTCACCTCTTTTCTCTTCTTTCCTCTTCTTTTCTCTTCTTAAACTTTAAACAAAAACACTAGGCGTACGTTAGGATTAAAAAATTGGAACATATAGGATTATACTCATAAAACATTACTAAAAATATATTATGTCTAATTGGGTAATAAAAAGACCAAAATACTCCTTACTATTTTCGGCAAACTTTTCTTAACTGGAAAACCTAACTTCAAAAGGACATATCTCACTCATCCAAATACATTACATACCAAACTCGAATTTTTGAATACTTGGTGGAATTGAAAAGATAATTCAAAGATTTTCAATAAGGTATCTTGTACCACACCAATCTCATCTTGAGCTAGGAGTTATGGTCATTAGAAATTGACTCAAAACTCATACTTATCTTATATCTCCAAATTTTAGATTTTTGTTATTCCCAATTTAGTTCTTTTATAACTCAAGGTGCTACATATAGTAACCTTCACAACTAATGAAATTTAAAATTCCTTGAAAAAATCTCACTCACTACCAAGGATAGTTTGAGTCTTAGTTCGAAAAAATTTCTGGGGTGTTACAAAAAGGGGTCGTGGTTTAGGCTTAGAGGGGGTAAAAATGACTAAAGTACGCCTCTTAACAACTGATGAAGATTGTCTAATAGACTATCTCTCATTTTGGTTTGATTACGGATCGTAGATCCCATATGTGGAATTTATATTGAATTTTAAGTCTCAAAATTTTATTACAGGTCAAAAGGATGACCCGTAGTACGTAGTTCTCACGGCCCGTAAGATGGATCATAGGAATTAGGTCCCAAAATTTGACTACTAGTAATTTTCCAACGACTTAGTAGTATCCGTCGTTCACAACCTCAAGAAACTATGGTATGGCAGTCTCCGGTAATTTGTCCATAACCTTTTACTGCAAATCTGAAATAAGTCAAACTTGATGGCATTGGAAAGACGTTCTTCACTTTTGAAGGTCATAAACAACCTTATTCATTATGCGTGAGGAAATATAATTGTTTGAAGTTGACCTAAGTAGAACATTATGTCAAAATTTATTTCACAATAAAGCTTTCAGCAAAATTCACACTAGGGGGTTCTTGTGACCTTAATTCATATCCAAATCCATTCGAACACCAAAGAAATAACCTTTACACAGATGAATAATTTAAGAATCACCCGATATGATATTAAAATGCAAATAAAGAATGGTTTGTGCTTTAGATTAGGAGTATTCGGGGTGTAACAAAGTTTATGGAAGTTAATATTCTTGCAAGCCATTTAAAACATTTATAACATAGGGATATTCGATGCTCTCTTCTGCGAGTGCTTATTAATGATATACCATGGTTTTAAACTATTTTTAATACTTTTTCCTTTAGTTTAGTGTGTCCAAAATCCTTTTTGCACTAATTTTTATGTATGTTTCTCTTTATTTGCAGGAAATTTGTCTGAAAGATAAATGCGGAGGTTTTTGAGCAAGAAATACAGAAAAATACCACCTACAGAGCGTGTGACGGTTAGTCTTGCTCGTGACGATCCGTAGGTTGAATCGTAATGCATCTATTGAAGGAAGATGTAGAATTCTTACAAAGTGTGGGGTTACGGAGTGCATAACGGACCGTCGTATCCATGACGATCCGTTCTGCTGGTTAGCCATGAAGATCAGAGAAGTAGTCCAGTACCCAAATTCCAAGAGTTCAAGTGTTTTGGAACGGAGACCCTTGAAAGGACGTTGTGCCTGTGATGATCCGTCATACCTGCCGTCGAGGGTAAAGAAGAGAGCAGCAGAAGAAATTGCACAAGTATGGGACGACGAAATCTATGATGGTCCGTCGTGACCACGACGATCCGTCGGGAGGTCCGTCGACCCAACCGCGTTTTGGCAGATTTCCAGCTAATAGAGTCCTTATTTAATTAGATTTTATTTTTTATAAATAGTTTGAAAAATGTAACGACCTGTTTAGTCGTTTTGAGCAGCAGATTTTATGTATGGAAAACTTGCTGAGACGACGGACCTCACGACGGACCGTCGTGGGCTCGACGGACCGTCGAGGGTGTCTCGTTCCAAAAAACTTAGAAATTCTGAAATGTGGGTACTGAAATCGACTCTCTGAACTACGTAACGGAATGGCAGGACGGACCGTCGTGGGCACGACGGACCGTCACAGACTCTTCAAGGAAATTGAGTCTCTGAACTCTGTGATGGAGCAGCAGGACGGACCGTCGCAGGCACGACGGGCCGTCACAGGCTGCGTAATCCCTATCTGGGTCGGATTTCTTTATATGTTTTAAGGGACGTTTTTGACTATTCCTGCTTTAATTATAAAGTTAGTGGGTTAATATTAATAAATCAATTACTTGGGGGTTAAAAGAGGTAACCTTGAGTTAATTAGTGGGTTATTATTTCCATCTTTTATACTTAATTATATGCTAATTAGGGTAAAAGAAAGAGGGTTTGAATAAGAAAAATAGAAAAGAACAAAGAGAAAGAGAAACAGAGAGGATCGAACAAGAGGAAAACACAAAGCTTTGGGAAATTGCTTGCTTGATCACGAATCTTCGGTGGACGTAGGTTATGATTTTTATGCTATTCGTAGTAAACTCTTAATAGAAAATGATATGTGTTGGTAATATTATCTCATCTTCTATATGCTTAATTGTATGCTTGCATGAATGTGACTATATAATTGTGATAAAATAAGCATGATGAAGCTATTGAATCCCAAATCTTGAAAAACCCTAATCTCTTTGTTAATGATGACGCCTTGGTATAAGAGAAGGCTTGATGAACTAAAGTAATGAGAATGATGATGCCTTGGTATAAGAGAAGGCTTGATGAGTTGATAGAATGAGATTAGGGGATCGGAGTGTCACATTCCGACACATAGAATTAAGGGATCGGGTGTCACAAACCGACACGTAGATTTAGGGGATCGGGTGTCACGAACCGACACGTAGATTTAGGGGATCAGGTGTCACGAACCGACACGTAGAATTAGGGGATCGGAGTGTCAAGTTCCGACACATAGTAGTAGGGGATTAGAGTGTCACGTTCCGACACATAGTAGTAGGGGATCAGAGTGTCACGTTCCGACACAAGAGGAATAAAGATAATGAGGGAGCGGAGTGTCACGTACCGACAGAAGAGGAATAAAGATAATGAATCTTGAAAGATGCTAATATAATCAATCTAATTAACCTAATTCCCAAATGAGTATGGTATTGAGGCTTGAGTCCTCATGTGTGAACTTGGCATAACTTATTAATGATTATAGAACTTGTTGTTGCTACATGTTGAGTATTGTAGTTGGTATTATAATATTACTTGATATATACTGTTCTCTATTTTGAGTTGGCCGATGATATTTACTCAGTACCCGTGTTTTGTACTGACCCCTACTTTTATGTTTTCTTCCTTGTATTTGTGGAGTGCAGCAAAAGGACCGTCGTCTTCGACTCAATCGCAATTCTAGCTAGTCTTCGTCACACCGGATCTTCAGGGTGAGCTAATGCTTCTAGCTTGGACTGGATCTTCTTCCTCATGTCTTGATGCCTTGATGTTCCGGCATGGACTAGCTTTTACTCGTTTTAGCTTCTTAGAATACTCTTAGTTTAGTAATTTGATCATAGATGTTCTTGTGGTGATGACTTCCAGATTTTATGGATAATAATAGTTGTTGAATTTTTAGAAGTTATTAATTGATTTTCATTAATGAGTTTAAGTCTTCCGCATTATATTCTTTTATTACATCGAAATTTGGGTTTTGTATTGGTTGGTTCGCTCACATAAGAGGGTAAGTGTGGGTGCCAGTCGCGGCTCGGTTTTGGGTCGTGACAAACTTGGTATCAGAGCCTTAGGTTTGTTGGTCTCATCACACAAGAACGAGTCTAGTAGAGTCTTAAGGAACGGTAGGGGGACGCCTCTACTTTTTTTTGAGAGGCTATAAGACTTTAGGAAAATTCCATTCTTTCTTTCTTTCTCTCGTGCTATTACTTGGATCCAATTGGTATCTAGGTGATACGAATTGGTATCTGACCATCTTCACTCTATTTCGCAGATGGTTAGGACTAGAGCAACGACTGCACCAACACCGACAACAACAAGACTAGAAGCGTCTGAGCCAGCCACTGAGGCTGTAGCTCGGGGAGGAACAGTGGCAAGAGGCCGTGGTAGAGGTCGTGGGAGGACGTCCTCTAGAGGAAGAGGACATGCACCTAGCCCATCTGGTACTAGGGCGGTGACTCCTCCACCGACATAGGAAGTAGTAAGAGAGGGTGAGGAAGGGGAAGATGAGCAAGTGCAGAATGAGGAATTGCCACCCCAACCTACCCCAGAGATTATCAATCAGGTTCTTGCTTACCTTAGCGGGTTATCTGATCACGGCCAGGCACCTCCAGTGTTTTCTGCACCAGCACCTCAGGTTCCGGAGGTACAACATGCAGCTACTATGTCTCCCCGCATGGATGCCTCATTGGAAATAGGCACGTTTCCTCGTCTGACTACAGGGCCTATAATGACAAATGATCAGCATGAACTTTTAAGTAATTTCATGAAATTGAAACCTCAAGTCTTCAAGGGTGCTGAATCTGAGGATGCCTACGATTTTCTGGTTGACTGTCATGAGCTACTACACAAGATGGGTATAGTAGAACGGTTTGGTGTTGAGTTTGTGACTTATCAGTTTCAAGGGAACGCCAAAATGTGGTGGCGGTCACATGTTGAGTGTCAACCAACAGAGGCACCACCTATGACTTGGGCATCATTCTCTAGCTTGTTTATGGAGAAGTATATCCCCCGGACTTTGAGGGATAGGAAAAGAGATGAGTTTTTGAGCCTAGAGCAAGGTAGGATGTCGGTTACTGCATATGAAGCGAAGTTTCGTGCATTATCCAGGTATGCCACCCAACTTTGTTTCAGTCCACAAGAGCAGATTCACCGTTTTGTGAAGGGGTTGAGGTCAGAATTGCGGATTTCATCCTTATAGGTAGCGGCTACGGCAAAATTCTTTCTAGAAGTGGTAGACTTCGTAATAGAGGTGGAAGAAGTGAAGCCAGATGACTTCACCATGGCATCGACATCAAAAAGGTTTCGAAAGGGAGGTGAGATTAACGGTTCTTACTCTAGAGGACAAGGTTCAGGAGGTTACTCAGTTCGACTCAGTCTTCACTACAGACTGTAGTTGGGGGTCCACCTCAGACCGGTCAACACTTCTCTGAGAGACCTATGCTTGACTCTAGAGAGTGTTATGGATGTGGGGAGACTGGACATATTAGGAGGAATTGTCCAAAACAGAGTTATAGACCCCCAATAGCTAGCGGTGGAGGTGGTCATGGTAGAGGTCGTTATTCTGGAGGACGCGGTGGTCGAGGTAATGGTGGTCACCAAAACGGCCGGGGTGATGGGCAAACTGGATCCACTACATCACAACATGGTAAGGGCAATGAACAGACAGGCGATAGGGCCCATTGTTGCGCTTTCCCTGGGCGGTCTGAAGCGGAGACATCTGATGCTGTTATCACAGGTAATCTTTTGATTTGTGATTGCATGGCTTCTATATTGTTTGATCCTGGATCCATATTTTCTTATGTATCTTCCTCATTTGCTAATGGTCTAAATTTACATTGTGAATTACTTGACATGCCTATTCGTGTTTCTACTCCGGTGGGTGAGTCTGTGATGGTTGAAAAGGTATATAGGTCTTGTTTGGTGAATTTTGTGGGGAGCAACACTTATGAAGATTTGGTTATCTTAGAAATTGTTGAATTTGATGTAATTCTGGGTATGACTTGGCTTTCTCCGAATTTTGCGATTTTGGATTGTAATGCTAAAATTGTGACGTTAGCCAAGCCTGGGACAGATCCGTTAGTGTGGGAGGGCGACTACACTTCCACTCCGGTTCGTATCATCTCCTTTCTTCGTGCTAAGAGAATGGTTAGTAAAGGTTTATTAGCTTTCTTGGCACATCTCAGGGATGACACTACCCAAGTACCTTCAATTGAGTCGGTTTCGGTAGTCCGTGAGTTTCTGGATGTGTTCCCCGCAGATCTTCCTAGTATGCCACCGGATAGGGATATTGACTTCTGCATTGATCTTGAACCGGGTACTCTCCTCATTTCTATACCCCCTTATAGAATGGCTCCCGCTGAGTTAAGGGAGTTAAAGGCCCAACATCAAGAGTTGTTGAACAAAGGCTTCATTAGACCAAGTGCATCTCCTTGGGGTGCTCCGGTGTTATTTGTGAAGAAGAAGGATGGGAGTTTACGGATGTGCATAGACTATAGACAACTAAATAAGGTAACTATTAAGAACAAGTACCCTCTTCCCCGCATTGATGACTTGTTCGATCAGTTACAAGGTGCTTGTGTCTTCTCTAAGATTGACTTGAGATCCGGTTATCATCAATTGAAAATACGGGCAACGGATGTGCCCAAGACTGCTTTTCGGACCAGATATGGGTAATATGAGTTCTTAGTAATTTCTTTTGGGCTTACGATTGATGAATAGGATTTTAAAGCCATATTTGGATCTCTTTGTCATCGTATTCATTGATGATATATTGGTATACTCAAAGAGCAAGAAGGAACATGAGGAGCACTTGAGAATTCTATTGGAAATGTTGAGGGAGAAAAAGCTTTATGTCAAGTTCTCTCAGTGTGAGTTTTGGCTAGATGCTGTGTCCTTCTTGGGGCATGTAGTTTCTAAAGATGGGGTGATGGTGGATCCATCTAAGATCGAAGCAGTGAAGAGTTGGGCAAGACCCACTAATGTTATGGAGGTGAGGAGTTTTGTTGGTTTAGCTAGCTACTACCGCCGATTGTTCAAGGGGTTCTCTTCTATTGCTTCCCAATTGACAAGCTTGACTAAGCAGAATGTTCCATTTGTATGGTCGGACGAGTGTGAGGAAAGCTTTCAGAAACTCAAGACCTTGTTGACTACTGCACCCATTCTCACCTTGCCAGTAGAAGGCAAGAATTTCATTGTCTATTGTGATGCATCCTATTCTGGTTTGGGTGCAGTGCTAATGTAAGAGAAAAATGTGATTGCTTATGCTTCAAGGCAATTAAAAGTGCATGAACGTAACTATCCAACCCATGATTTGGAATTGGCCGCGGTAGTGTTTGCATTAAAGCAATGGAGGCACTATCTATATGGGGTTAAGTGTGAAGTTTACGGATCATCGTAGCCTACAGTATGTTTTTACTAAGAAGGATTTGAACTTGAGACAGAGGAGATGGATGGAACTACTGAAGGACTACGATATCACAATCTTGTATCATCCGGGAAAAGCTAATGTCGTGGCAGATGCTTTAAGTAGAATGGCCGCAAGCATGGGAAGTCTAGCTCATTTGCAGGTTTCTAGGCACCCATTGGCTAGAGAAGTTCAGATTCTGGCTAATGATCTTATGAGGTTAGAAGTAAATGAGAAGGGAGGATTTTAGGCTTGTGTGGAGGCAAGATCTTCCTTCCTTGACAAGATTAAGGGAAGGCAGTTTAATGATGAGAAATTGATCCGGATCCGAGATAAAGTGTTGCGAGGAGAGGCTAAGGAAGCACAAATCGATGAGGAAGGTGTTTTGAGGATTAAGGGAAGGGTATGTGTACCCCGTGTCGATGAATTGATCACCACTATTCTGACAGAGGCTCATAGTTCGCGGTATTCTATACATCCGGGTGCAACCAAGATGTACCGTGACCTAAAGCAACACTTTTGGTGAAGTAGAATGAAGCGCGACATTGTTGATTTTGTTGCCAAATGTCCAAATTGTCAACAAGTAAATTATGAACATCAGAGGCCAGGAGGAACGCTTCAGAGAATGCCCATTCCTGAATGGAAATGGGAGAGAATTGCAATGGACTTCGTGGTTGGTCTTCCCAAGACAATGGGTAAGTATGACTCCATTTGGGTGATTGTTGATAGGTTAACTAAGTTTGCTAATTTCATTACGGTCAAGGTGACTTACAATGCAGAAAAGTTAGCCAAACTTTACATCTCAGAGATTGTTCGATTGCACGGAGTTCCACTCTCCATCATATCAGATAGAGGTACGCAGTTTACTTCTAAGTTTTGGAAAACATTGCATGCGGAATGGGGTACTAGGTTGGACCTTAGTACTGCATTTCATCCTCAGACCGATGGTCAGTCTGAGAGAACGATTCAAGTGTTGGAGGATATGCTTCGTGCATGTGTGATAGAATTTGGTGGCCATTGGGATAGCTTCTTACCCTTAGCAGAGTTTTCATACAATAATAGCTATCACTCAAGTATTGATATGGCTCCATTCGAAGCATTGTATGGGAGGAGATGTAGGTCTCCCATTGGGTGGTTTGATGCATTTGAGGTTAGACCTTGGGGTACTGACCTTTTGAGGGATTCAATAGAAAAGGTGAAATCTATTCAAGAAAAGCTTTTAGCGGCGCAAAGTAGGCTAAAGGAATATGCAGATCGAAAGGTTAGAGATTTAGAGTTCATGGAGGGTGAACAAGTCTTGTTGAAGGTTTCGCCCATGAAAGGGGTGATGTGGTTTGGTAAGCGAGGTAAACTAAGCCCAAGTTATATTGGTCCCTTTGAAGTACTTAAGCGAGTAGGGGAGGTGGCTTATGAATTAGCCTTGCCTCCAGGGCTGTCCGGAGTGCATCCGGTATTTCATGTGTCTATGTTGAAAAGATATCATGGGGATGGAAACTACATTATTCGTTGTGATTCGGTTTTGCTTGATAAAAATTTGTCTTATGAGGAGGAGCCTGTTACTATTTTAGGTAGAGAAGTTCGCAAGTTGAGGTCGAGGGAGATTGCATCCATCAAGGTGCAATGGAAGAATCAGCCGGTTGAAGAAGCCACTTGGGAGAAGGAGGCTGATATGCGAGAAAGATACCCACACCTGTTTAAAGATTCAGGTACTCCTTCTCGCCCTTGTTTTTCTTCTTGTGATCGTTCGAGGACGAACGATGGGTAAATTGGTATCTATTTTAACGACCTGTTTAGTCGTTTTGAGCAGCAGATTTTATTTCTGGAAAACTAGCTGAGACGACGGACCTCACGACGGAACGTCATTGGCACGACGGACCGTCGAGGGTGTCTCGTTCCAAAACACTTAGAAATTCTGAAATGTGGGTACTGAAATCGACTCTCTGAACTTTGTAACGGAATGGCAGGACAGACCGTCGTGGGCACGACGGACCGTCACAGACTCTTCAAGGAAATTCAGTCTCTGAACTCTGTGACGGAGCAGCTGGACGGACCTTCGCAGGCACGACGGGCCGTCACAGGCTGCGTAATCCTAGTCTGGGTCGGATTTCTTTAAATGTTTAAGGGACATTTTTGACTATTCCTGCTTTAATTATAAAGTTAGTGGGTTAATATTAATAACTCAATTACTTGGGGGTTAAAATAGGTAACCTTGAGTTAATAAGTGGGTTATTATTGCTATCTTTTATACTTAAATATATGCTAATTAGGGTAAAAGAAAGAGGGTTTGAATAAGAAAAATAGAAAAGAACAAAGAGAAAGAGAAAGAGAGAGGATCGAACGAGAGGAAAACACAAAGCTTTGGGAAATTGCTTGCTTGATCACGAATCTTCGGTGGAGGTAGGTTATGGTTTTTATGCTATTCGTAGTAAACTCTTAATAGAGAATGATGTGTGTTGGTAATATTATCTCATCTTCTATATGCTTAATTGTATGCTTGCATGAATGTGACTTATAATTGTGATAAAATAAGCATAATGAAGCTATTGAATCCCAAATCTTGAAAATCCCTAATCTCTTTGTTAATGATGATGCCTTGGTATAAGAGAAGATTTGATGAACTAAAGTAATGAGAATGATGATGCCTTTGTATAAGAGAAGGCTTGATGAGTTGATAGAATGAGATTAGGGGATCGGAGTGTCACGTTCCGACACATAGAATTAAGGGATCGGGTGTCACGAATCGACACGTAGATTTAGGGGATCGGGTGTCACGAACCGACACGTAGATTTAGGGGATCGGGTGTCACGAACCGACACGTAGAATTAGGGGATCGGAGTGTCACGTTCCGACACATAGTAGTAGGGGATTGGAGTGTCACGTTCCGACACATAGTAGTAGGGGATCGGAGTGTAACGTACCGACACAAGAGGAATAAAGATAATGAGGGAGCGGAGTGTCACGTACCGACAGAAGAGGAATAAAGATAATGAATCTTGAAAGATGCTAATATACTCAATCTAATGAACCTAATTCCCAAATGAGTATGGTATTGAGGCTTGAGTCCTCATGTGTGAACTTGGTAGTACTTATTAATGATTATAGAACTTGTTGTTGCTACATGTTGAGTATTGTAGTTGATTTTATAATATAACTTGATATATACTGTTCTCTATTTTGAGTTGGCCGATGATATTTACTCAGTACCCGTGTTTTGTACTGACCCCTACTTTTATGTTTTCTTCCTTGTTTTTTGTGGAGTGCAGCAAAAGGACCGTCGTCTTCAACTCAATCGCAATCTAGCCAGTCTTCGTCACACCGGATATTCAGGGTGAGCTAATGCTTCTAGCTTGGACTGGATCTTCTTCCTCATGTCTTGATGCCTTGAAGTTCCGGCATGGACTAGCTTTTACTCGTTTTAGCTTCTTAGAATACTCTTAGTTAGTAATTTGATCATAGATGTTCTTGTGGTGATGACTTCCAGATTTTGGGGATAATAATAGTTGTTGAATTTTTAGAAGTTATTAATTGATTTTCATTAATGAGTTTAAGTCTTCCGCATTATATTCTGTTATTACATCGAAATGTTGGGTTTTGTATTGGTTGGTTCACTCACATAGGAGGGTAAGTGTGGGTGCCAGTCGCGGCTCGGTTTTGGGTCGTGACAAAAAAAACCTCGTGTTTGTGGTTAGACTCTTGATTATTTTAAGACTCTTTGTTAGACTCTTGGTTATTTGAGCTTCTTTTGTGGATTAGACTTGGGCATTAGTATTACCCTTTTGGAGAATCTTTAGTCTTCAATTGATTGCAGTGATTGATTGTTGGTGATTTTTTTTTGATTAATCAAGTGAACTTTTGGATTTATTCTTTCTCATTGAAGTAAGTGCATGAATTCTTATATTACATATTTGAATATTATCATTATGACTATGGGTAACTAAACTCCATAACTAGGGTTGTGCGAACCATAGGAGAATAATAAGCTAAAACCTAACTAAAATAACAATTATAGAATATTGGCTTGCATGTATTGACAATTCTTTCGCTTAGAAGTCTTTTTAACGGATGGCTAATGTTAGTACTCGCCTTAGTACTACTTGCCGGACAAGGAGGTAGATACTAGGAAAAGAATTGTCAATATATACTTAGTATATACTATCTAATAGGCTAGTATTGATTGGTACGATGTAATAACTTAGTAAAATATCGAATACGATGCTTAATATGAGGTAAAGCTAAGGGTTAGTATAGCAACACACGTAGCCGGACCATGGTGCGGAGTGAAATTTTCTAGATGCTGGACCAAGGATTTAGAAATACATAACTTATCACTTTAAATGAAAGATATTAGGAAAGAATTGTTATAATTAGAATTATTAAGTTATGAACCCGTGGGGAACACGTAAACCCTAATTACTTTTATCAATTGATTAAACTCCAACATTTGAAGTTGTTAGTTGTCTCTTTTAATTTAGCTAGTTATTTTCATTCATTCAGAAGTAAAAAAAAAACCATTTTTATTGTCTTTGCTTACCAAGGAAATAATTGACTAAATAGAAGTAATAATAGATTGAAGTTAATTGTGAACTATTTTCCTCGTGGGAACGATCCCAACCTCATTAGTTGGGTTCTTTACTTGATATGACCGCTTTACTTCTTATTTGAGGAGTAAGTTTGAGCATATGAATTAATCATTAACTTTATCTTCTTAATGCCTAGTTATTTCTTGTGATATGCATTAGTCTATTATATGTCTATGCTATTGTTCTTCTTTTCTTTTTGTTAATTTGAAAGGGGAGAGCAAAACTCAGGATTCAGAGTCAACGTTAATATCAACACATAATAAGGAGGAGCTAACGTCTAATGGGAGGAACCCACAGAGAAAAATTAAATTACCATTCAATCCTCTTTTCATTGTCATTGTAAAAAAGGATAATATTGTTAGGTCAGACTTTATTATAATGATGACATCTGATGATGAGTTGTAAATTTTTCATGACAAAATAAAAGAAAAATCAGTAATCTTATATGCAAGAAAAGATTATCCAAGGTAGAGACGAAATCACATGAATAATTGGTATGCATGCATATATGGAAGGACAAAGATAAAGAAGATGAGTACTTAGACATAAAAATAAAATTAGAACAAGATAAAAAATTATTCGTTACGAAAAGTAAAGAGAATGCAGGAAAGTAGTCGACCACACAAGGAGAAAATTTTTATTATCTGGAATCTCTATTAGCTGTATACTTTCAATCGGGATTAGCCTCCACATCGAAGGAAAGAATTTCAAACAACAATCAATCTTAGCACATGATATCAAGTGTACAACTTCCTTGATCTAGAAATATTATTCACTCTTTTATCTATCAAAAAACATTGTATTTGATAAGAATTCGTAAGTGGTCGAGGCGCAAAAGAAAACAAAAGATTAAGGAGAATTTTTGAAATTAGAGGTTGTTGTCATCATAGGATGTGTGAAGTTATCAAGATCGAGAAATATCAACTCAAGTTGTACAATCCAATTCATTAAACTCTCCAATGGAAATCGTTATAAGCTAAAGGAACTGGACGAGGCATTACATTTGAATAATTGAGCAGTGGCCATCCTTTTCCGATAGGTATATTTTGACCTCCCTTTGCTGTAAAATAAAATTGTATATAGATATCAAATTTTAATTTAATAAATATATATACCGATAATAAAGTAAAAAAAAGTGGAAGAGTTAGTCTCGTTGTTAAGGGGTTGTACAATTTTTTTTAGGTCACA
Source organism: Solanum corneliomulleri (assembly GCA_027704805.1). NCBI lineage: Eukaryota > Viridiplantae > Streptophyta > Magnoliopsida > Solanales > Solanaceae > Solanum > Solanum corneliomulleri. Next base: position 161,619 of record JAKWIY010002799.1, read on the forward strand.
TGTTCAAATATAATTACACTCATAATTATACTTTTATTACAAGCATTACATCCCTTAACACAAATGTTGGCTTCAGTCTAAGACAACATATCTAATTGCATGGACTAACAAGTAACAAATCCTAACAAACATGATGGAAATATTGTCCAAGTCAAATACGTTACACCCATTTTTTCAAATAATTAAGAGGCACTGATATACACAATGTATAATGTTTCATTATATCCACCCGTTATCTGCATTTTGATAATTGTTCTTAGCCGGGTGGAGTTATACCTTTTAATGGGATGTGAAAATTTGCAATTAGTATCTATTCTATGTAATTTGAGTCAACCAAAAAAAATTTACTCATATATAATTATAGTCTTTTATCTTAACTTAATCTACGGATAACATCTGTATATATATACATACATACATACATTTATATATATATATATATATATATATATATATATATATATATATATATATATCATATTCTTTCTAAATATATTGTTGAATCACACTGAATGTGCTATTATTGTATCTATGACCATTAATTCTTAGCAATTAGAACTATATGATGATATATGTACAAAAAATTTTATTTGAGTTGAGAAATTATGAAGCATTATTGATTAATTATCAAAACTTTCAATGTTGATAGTGTTTGACTTCCCACCTGCCATCAACACACTTTCTTAATATTACCATTGAACATAAGGATTAATGGTCAAATTTATACCTACTTTGTATCTACCAAGTCGCGTAAAAAGAAAAAAGTAATTTATTATTCAATATTCTCTTATATCATTTGAATTCGAAGCATGTTTTTCTATTTTATTGTGAAATGTGAATAATATATAATGCCTAACGACTTCTCTTTTTTTGGGTTGTTACTATTATATTGTCTTTTTGGTTGTTATTCATAAACATCAGAATATCATGACAAATTAGTGTTTTAATGTTGAATTTGAGGAAATGTCTTTGAAATTACCTCATTTTTGCTTAAAGAAAAGTTATATTTAAATCGATAAAATCTCTAGAGAAAGATATTACTCATACGGTTGGAAAAGGGAATTCAAAACCTATTTTTGGTCACAAATTCTTATATTAGGTGTGATATTATTTTCTTGCTTAAATACTTTCTCAGTCAAGGAGAAGGTAAAATTTAAAGGAAAATTATAAAGTATACTACTTAAGATTTTAATCAACAAGATATGAATGTACTTCCATTTAATTACAAACATGGTTTTTTAATTAATTAAATAACAAATTAATTGATTTTTGTTTTTAGGTTTACTTACTTTTTCAGATTTTTCTCGCTCATGCTTTATGATAAACATGCATTTCATGTGGAGTATAATTAGGGTATTAAAATTGTCCAATATTATCTCTTCTATTATAGTCATACATCTACACGTTCCATTGATTATTATTGGGATAATATTTATTTTCTTGTTTTTTTATATAACTTTTTATATAGCCAATAATGATGTAGTCATAGTTGAGTCCTAGTTTCTATGATATTTCCTTCTCAAACATTTAAACTCCCCGCATATTCTTCATATACAATGTTTCATGTTTGTATACATTACCAGAATATCATTGATGGATATTGTGTTTATTTTGGAGTTTAACTACCTCTATTTTGGTTCATAATGTTGGTTAATCTAATATTTCGGAAAAATTACATGTCTAATGAAGAGCCCAGTAAGTCTGAAAGATGCATATGGGGATACATAGACATTCCAATGCCAAATATTGAGAAATATTGGACATAGTCTAGAAAAATGGCTAAGGGGTATTAGCGAATTTCGTAGAAATACCAAACAAAAAATATTGGGAATATTAGAAAATATTGGCTTAAAGGGGGTTAGCCAATTTTCTAAGTATCAATGAGCTTGTTAAAGAAATGTACCTGCAATGAACACCATAAGCTAAATTAATATTTAATTCTTTAACTCACAAATTAGGTACTAGGTATCAAAGTGTCAAGCCTAGGAATTGTAGCACATGATCATTTTAAATGATTATGTAGATAAACAATGCCCAAGGACATAGTGAGGACCCTTGAGACAATAAGTAAACATTCCCAAATGAACTATAAATAATAGTTAGTTAGTAAAGTGCAACCAACCAATGTGCAAGCACATGTGCAAGACATGTGAAAAAGTTGCCAAAGGAGGGGACCACCCTAACAGAATTAGGTTAGGGTTGTTAGGGGCAAAACGTGCATAAGGGACCACTCCATGTGGGTCCTAACCTCCCTACCAATCTATACTCTAACCTACTGACCTAAATAACTAAATAACCTAGTACTAACCGAATTGGACCCATTAGTACACCCTACAACCTAGGACAAAAACCGCGTTGACACTAACATAGTACTAGTAAAATAGACAACCTAGTACCTAATCTAGGATGATCCAAAAGGTTAGTTATGGTCATAACAACTTAGGGGTAATTTATTAATTCCCCTAGGTTAACTTATTAATTAATTTAGAAAATTAATAAATTAATTTAAAAGGGCTAAAATAGAAAATAAAAAGGAAATTGTTTGATTTCGGTTAAGACAAGAAAGGGACAACCTAATACCTAACCTAGGATGGTCAAAAGAGTTAGTTAAGATCGTAATGACTTAAGGGTAATTTTATAATTACCCTAGGATACTGAATTAATTTATTTATAAGCTTAATTATTTAATTTAAATGATCAAAACCAAAATCACAAAGCAATATCCATAATTCGGTTAAAACAAGAAAAAGACAACCTAGTACCTAACCTAGGATATTTCAAAGGATTAAATATGGTTATAACGAGTTAAGGGTACTTTAAAAATTACCATAAGTAACTCAACTAATTAAATTAGCCATTTAATTAATTAAATTAAAGGGTTCAAATCGAAATTCTTACACTAACCTAGTACAACTCAATAAACATCTTAGTACTTAACTTAGGATGGTCCAAAATGGTTAATTTAGGTTCCAATGACTTGAGGGTACCTTAGTACATAGACTAGGTACATAAATTAATTAAATTAAGGATTTAATTAGTTAATATAAAGTCAAAATGTTGACCAAAATCATAGTAAACACCAATTTCCTGATTTGAGTAAGTGTTATGTTCTCCTATGTTTAGTCATCTTAGGTGGGGCGTTTTGTTAATTGATCAATTAGTTTATTAAATTAACTTATTAAAACTAAGTTGTAAAATTCAAGATCAGTTCTTAAACCTAAAAAATCACATTCAGGCTTACAGAAAAAAAAGGGACGCAAAACAGTAAGCAAGCGAGGGAAAGAAAAACAAAAAATTCCAATGATTCTCCTAGGCGATTTCAAGGTTTCTCCAAGTTTTCGTTCAAGATTGTATTCGTAGATTAAGTTCTAATTAAGGTTAGGATTTATCTCCTGGATTTTTTCACGAAGAGTATTTTCCTCCGAACGATTCACAAGATCTTGAAAACTAGGGTTGTTCCGGTCATTCTCTTCGAACTTCCCTTCCGTAGTATTCTTTTCGATTTCAATGTTGAATAGGTTAGAGATCATGTTGTTGGTATGTGGTGATGGATTTTATTAACATGTATTGTTCTTGAATGATGTGCATCGAATGAACTTATGAACTTGTTATTGCGTAAAGTTAATCTTATCATGATAATTAAGGATCGATAATATGCTAAGTTAAGTACGTGATGTATTAAATGAATTTGTGTCTTTGGCTGAATGTTGACTTGCTATTGTTTTGATGTTATGAAGATGGTTGTTAATATAATGTTGTCCAATATGTTCGTAAAACGTTACACTAAAATCCATAAACTATGAATTGGATCAAAGATATATATGAAATCATATCTTGAATAAATTAGTTAGCTGGTTCAAATAAAGTTGGCTAACTCTATTTGGTAAAAATGAATATATGATAAAGTTTAGGAACTTATATAAGTGATTAAGATTGGCTAAGTGTTCATACATATGATAATTTAAATATGAACATATGTATAAATTGGCTTATGCCAAAAATAATGAATTTGCTAGTTTAACATCCCAAATCTTGAGCCAATAATTATCATATGTCAATTCTTGTGTAGTTAGAATATCAAACTATAATATAAGCACTTCTAAAATAATTCGATGAACACATAATCAAGGGCATGCCACTCATTGGGACAACTCCCAACATGCTCTAAAAGAATAACATATGAACTCATGAAACTGATAGAATAAAATGCTCGTCGTCCATAAACGATAATATGAATGTACTACACTAATAAAAGAATGTAATGTAAGTTAAAACATAATTAAAGGGGTCTAAAGTAAGTAAGTGACCAGAATGGGGTGTTAAAGGAAGTGAGACAAGTCTCACTTACACCTAACCTACTATGTAAAAAGAATACTCATGTACGAATGTGTTAGAAGGAGTGAGCCAGTCCCATTAACACCAAAGGATAATACATAAGAAAATTTCACATATTATCAATGTAAAGTAAGGATGACTACTCATCAATAGACTAAGTAAATCTCGATCTAGATGCAAGACTTCATAATGCTTGAGTCAACACTAGAAGATAAAGAAGAAATGAACATTCATGTAAAGGGGTGAGTAATTAGGAAAAGCAAATGTTCTATTGTTAATGAATATGGTTACAATATGATAAGAATTATGTGAAAGATGAGAGCAATCTCAAAATGAGCCTAAGTAAATGTTAGAAAAACTACTCACCTATGAGAGCGTAAAGCTAAAGAAAAGACTAGTCTCTATGAACACAGTAATGAAAGTTTTGAGATTAATCTATACTTAATACTAATGATGTAATGAGAAATCATTTATTGAGATATGATCTACACATACTAGAAGTCATCTTCCATTACATATAGTTGAATGTAACGGAACTTTATACTAAGCATTGATAGGCTAGTTATGATAGGTGATGCCTTCTTTTGGGAAGGGCGGAGGTTCACGTAACTCTCATGAGATGAGACTGTCCGGCATGCTGGGTATGGGTCTCCTTATATCTCCTATCCTTCGAACCGATACTACAAATATAGGGATCTATAAGGGTTCAACTCCATGTATACACTAGCATGTTTGAGTCACTTTGGCCGGTGATTACACCTCTTTTCGGTGTGGGGCACTGGATTTTATGATGCTCACACGATCTATGTTTGTTATGGTAAATGTTCCCAAAGAGAAAAAATGAGTCCACCCTCAAAGTATGAAAGATAATGAAATGAAGGATACTAAAAGTGTTTGTGCAATACAATCAGGAGGTCAAATTAAATTAATGTAATGACATTAGGTCATTCTTGGTCATTGCACTTCATGATCCGTATGAGAGTCGTAAATTTAATCCTAGGTATAGCTAGTGTTTTCATCAGACTATGAATGAATGAAATCAATAATGTGAAGTACAAATGAATTAATGAAGCAAACTCTGTATTCGCTAAAGAAGGCCCTCGAGTTGAGGTCCCATATGTTGGGACCTCAATTCAGATGTCTTAATGTTACATCACGATTACAAAGTCTCGTGTATATGAAATGTATAATATAAAAAACATGAGAGTAATGAAATCAATGGCATTATCAATAGAGAATTGCTTATGAAAGGTAAAGAATATATATTGTAAAAAATGACTCACTATTAGCTAGGGAAATTATTTCTTAGTCCTTGGATTACTTAGTTGATTCATAGTGGGTATGGGACTACAATGAATATTGCACTTATAAGTTAAACATAGGACCAAAAGAATTATTAAACTACATAACAACAAGAAGAAAAACACTGAAAAATAAACTAAGGCTTGTGCCAAATTAGAGTATGAATAGATATCTCGAAGTATAAAAACATGGTTATTAACCAATAAATGATCATAGTAAAGAAAAATTGGCTTATAAATACATTTATACCCAATTTAAGAATGAAATATTTATCTTGTTAGTAAGGTAGCCGATAATGGGGCATGGATTATGAATCAACTAAAGAATGGGCATAGCCAATATATATATATATATATATAATCATACCCAAAGGAAATAAGAATGATGAATCTAAAGTAGAGTAGCCAAATAATCTACTTCGTCTTGTGAATTGCTTACTCGATTCATTGTAGTTATGAGACTACAATGAATCATTGAACTTGTAAGTGAAATATAGGATTAAAGATATCATTGAACTACCTAACAAGAGGAGTGAAAAATAATTTAATTGTCAAAAATTGGGCTCTCGGGTTTGGACTATCAAATTTCCAAATCTTCGCTCGAGTTGTTCTAAAATTATGTGGATGATACTAATGTTTTGTAATCATATAGAAAATGAGTTCCATACTTTAAATGCATTAAAATACATCATATTCATAACACAATACACATCTAACAATTAAGGAAATATCATGTTGTTTAGGAAGAACTTTCTTTGATCATGCGTAGCCTTCTTTGTATGTGTCTATACACCAAGACATTGTACAAGTTGTTTACTAACCCCTACTATTTACTATTCTATAGATGCACGTTAAGGGACAGATTGACGACTCATGGAACGGTTTGTACATTAGTATTTCTCCACACCATTTGGTAGGTCCTCTTGATTGCGAGGATGCTACAATTTTAGTCTAGCCTTAGTTTTAGACAAAGCTAGTAGATGTTGTCCCTAGCGTTTCTTTCGTACTTTCATTTCGATGATTTTGTAATATGTTCGTGATTGGCAAACGTATTTATGAAATATTTTTATTCTGTTTTGAATTGATTCTTATGATAGATGGTTGTTACATTAATGTTGATCTTAGTATATGATGAATTCATTAAATAACTATATGAAGTCTACGTATACTTCATACATTTAAATGTTTTATATTTTCTGCTAAAATTAACCATTTGAATGTGATGAATGCAAGATGAGGCTTGTCTGCGACCTCTGAGAGGTCAAAGATGCCGGGTTGCGATTCAGATTCCAGAACCCGAATCGTGACAAACATTGCATCGGAGCATGAGGTAAAGTACCTAAGAACTAAAGATCAATACAACCACGTTACGTAGTTTCTTACTTATGGGTGTGAAGCGCGCCTTAATCATGACTTAGAGACTATGCGATGATAGGAAATTCTCCCTTCTTCTACTCTTTATCATGCTATCTAGAGCTTTGACACTTTGTTTCATTTTAAGTATCTAAATTCCTTCTTGTGTGAATGCGTAGAAGAATACACATAATAATTAGGATGGACCAGTGGTCTCAAGATCTTGCCTTCCCATGAAGGGGTCATAATGGAAATGCCCAACGTGGATGAAAGACGTGTGGTGAATATGGTTGTTCGCATGGAGGTGAATACATGGTAATGTCTAAAACCCTGCTATGATTATTGATGAGGAGGAGAAGCATAAGTTGGCTGCATACCAACTCAAGAATATCTTTTAGACATGGATTTGCTTCATAATTGTTATGCTATAATAGACTATAGAAATAGGGTGTAAGGATCCAGTTTCCAAATAAGTTGGGTTAAAATGAAAAGGGTGTGGTTCAAATACCACAGGACAAGATAGATGCTCAGCCTCGGCCAACTGTTGTAGCTGAATCCCCAAAGAGAAACCGGTTTAATGCGTTTAAAGGAAGAGAGGAATAAGAGAATCCCACAGATGTGGATAATGGTAACTTTCTTGTCTTCTCCTTTCCTGTTTATGCATTATTATATCCAAGATCAACAATGTCTATGGTTACTCCTTAGGTGGATAATCAATTTGACTTACTTCATAAGATCTTACATGAACCGTTTCTACATCGTACTCCCGTAGGAGATAGTGTTAAGGCCGAAGGAGTATGTAGAGAGGTAGATTGCATAGTGGCAAGTCCCTTTGAAACTAAGTTGGGCGTCATTAGGTTCAAATCTTAAGGTCAACAAGATGTTATCTAAGAGGTAAGATATACTCTTCATAAGTCTGGTTTATGTTTAAGAAACTCTAAGTTTAAGTGCTTTAGTGGATTTGGTGTGGTAAGTCCCTAATCGTATGTCTTATAGTAGCAGTATGTGAGTTAAATTGAAGTGATGTTGCATTTTATGTTGCTATTTTTGTGTAGTATAGACATGATTTCTGTGTTGCATGATTTGTGATGTGCATTAAGTTAAGTGTGACTGAGAAGGAATATCCTCAATGTCAAATTAGAAGCTTCAGATAAGCTTGAAGATTATGCATCATCCAAATAGGTGTGAATCAGATATTCACAAAGGAGAAACGTTTAGGGTTGATAGAGTAACTTTCAGAAATCAACCTCTTTGTTTAAATGATGTATAAGTGTCATTCAGGGACGAATGTTAATAAGGGTGGATAATTTAGCATTCCGTAAAAATGACATGTCTAATGAAGAGCCTAGTAAGTCTATAAGAATTAAAATTGGGGATACATAGGCATTCCAAAGCCCAATATTGAGAAATATTGGGCATAGTATAGAAAATTGCTAAGGGGTACTAACGAATTTCTAAAAAATATCCAAATAAGAAAAATTTGGGCATATTAGAAAATATTGGCTTAAAGGGTGTTAGCCAATATTTCTAAGTATTAATGAGCTTGTTGATGAAATGTACCTGCAATGAAGACCCTAAGCTAAATTAATATTTAATTCATTAACTCACAAATTAGGTATTAGACGTCCAAGTGTCAAACCTAGGTAACATTGCAAATAATCATTTAAAATGATCATTTAGATTAAACAGTGCCCAAGGACATTGAGGATCATCGGGACGATAAGTAAACATTCCCAAATGAACTATAAATAATAGTTAGTTAGGAAAGAGCAACAACCACATGTTCAAGCACATGCCCAATACATGTGAAGAAGCTACCAAAGGAGGGGACCACCATTAGAGAATTCGGTTAGAGTAGTTAGGGAAAAAACGTGCACAAGGGACCACTCTATGTGGGGCCTAACCTCCCTACAAATTTTAGTTTCTAACCAACTTCCCTAAATAACTAAATAACGTAGAATAACTGAATGGTACCCATTAGTACACCTGAAAACCTAGGAGCAAAATCGGGTTGACCATAACCTAGTACTAGTTAAAGAGACAACCTAGTACTTAACCTAGGATGGTCCAAAAGGTTAGTTATGGTCCTAAAAACATAGGGGCACTTTAGTAATTACCCTAGGTTATATAATTTATTAATTAAGAAAATTTATTAATGAATTTAAAAGGTATAAAACCGAAAATAAAAAGGAAATTTTCAGATATCCGTTAAGACAAGAAAGGGACAACCTAGTACCTAACCTAGGATTGGTTGAAAGAGTTATATTAAGATTCTAACGACTAAAGGTTTCTTTTGTAATTACCCTAGTCTAATTAAATAATTAATTTATCAGCTTAAAAAATTAATTTAAAGGATCAAAACCGAAATCACAAAGCAATATCCATATATCGGTTAAAACAAGAAAAACACAACCTAGTACCTAGCCTAGAATGGTTCAAAGGATTAGTTATGGTTATAACGACTTAAGGGTACTTCAAAAATTAACCTAGGTTACATAATTAATTAAATTAGAAGGGGTCAAACCGAAATTCTTACACTAACCTACTAAAACTCGAGAAACATTTTAGTACTTAACCTAGGATGATCCAAAAGGGTTAATTTAGGTTCCAATGACTTTAGGGTACTTTAGTACTTACCCTAGGTACATAAAATAGTTAATTAAATTAAGTATTTAATTAATTAATATAAAGTCAAAATGTTGACCAAAATTATAGTCAACAATAATTTTCAGATTTGCCTAAGTGTTATGTTCTTCTATGTTTAGTCAACTTAGGAGGGGAATTTCCGTAATTTGTTAATTATTTAATTAAATTAACTTATTAAACATATGTTGTATAATTCATGATCAGTTCTTAAACATAAAAAATCACGTTCAAACTCATAGAAAAAAAAGCGACGCAAAACAGTAAGCAAGCGAGGGAAATAAAAACCGAAAATTCCCATTGATTTTCCTAGGTGATTTCAAGGTTTCTCCAAGTTTTCTTTCAAAATTGTATTCCTAGATTAAGTTCTAATTAACGTATGAATTTCTCTCCTGAATTTTTCTCCAGGAGTATTTTCCTTCGAACGATTCACAAGATCTTGAAAACTAGGGTTGTTCCCGTCGTTCTCTTCGAACTTCCCTTCCCTAGTATTCTTTTCGATTTCACTGTTGAATAGGTTAGAGATCATGTTGTTGGTATGTGGTGATGGATTTTATTAACATGTATTGTTCTTGAATGATGATCATCGAATGAACTTATGAACTAGTTATTGCGTAAAGTTAATCTTATCACGATAATTAAGGATTGATAATATGGTAAGTTAAGTCCGTGATGTGTAAAGTGAATATGTGTCTTTGGCTAAATTTTGACTTGCTGTTGTTGTGATGTTATGAAAATGTTAAAACCATCAAATATTAATATAATGTTGTCCAATATGTTCTTAAAACGTTACACTAAAGTCCATAAACTATGAATTGCCTCAATGACATCTATGAAATCATATCTTGAATAAATTGGCTATCTGGTTCCAATAAAGTTGGCTAACTCTATTTGGTCGAAAGGAATATATGATAATGCCTAGTAATTTATGTAAATGATTAAAATATTTGCTAAGTTTTCATACATATGGCAATTTAAATATGAACATACGCAAAAATTGACTTATGCCAAAAAGAATGAATTTGCTAGTCTAACATCCCAAATAATGAGCCAATACTAATCATATGCCAATACTTGTGTAGTTAGAGTATCAAATAATAATATAACCACTTCTAAACTTATTCAATGAACATATTATCAAGGGCATGCCGCTCATTGGGACAACTACCAACATGCTCTAAAAGATTGACATATGAACTCCTGAAACTCATTGAATAAAGTGCTCATCGTCCATAAACGATTATATTAATCTACTACAATAAAGTAAGTAAGTAACGTGAGTTATTGCATAATTAAAGGGCTATAAAGTATGTATGTGACCAGAATGGGGTGTTAAAGGAAGTGAGACAAGTCTCACTTACACCTAATCTACTATGTTAAAAGAATACTCACGTATGAAGGTGTTAGAAGTTATGAGCCACTCTCATTAATACCAAAGGATGATATGTAAGAAAATTTCACATTTACTCAATTTAAAGTAAGGATGACCACTCATTAGTAAAGTAAGTAAATCTCAATCTACAAGCAAGCGACCATAATGCTTTAGTCAACACTAGAAGATAAAGAAGAAATGAACATTCAAGTAAAGGGGTGAGTAATTATGAAAAGAAAATGTGCTAATGTTAATTAATGTGGTGACAACATGATAAGAGGTTATGTTAAATATGAGAACAATATCAAATGAGCCTAAGTAAAGGTTACCAAAACGTACTCAGCTATGTGAGTGTATAGCTAAAGAAGAGACTAGTCTCTATGAACACTCTAACGAAATTATTGAGATTAGTGTTTACTTAATACTAATGATGAGAAGAGAAATCATCTATTGAGCTATGATGTCCTAATACTAGAGTCAACTTCAATGACGTATGAATTTAATGTAATGAAACTTTATACTGAGCACCGATACGCTAGCTATGAGGGTGATGCCTTCATTCGGGAAGGGCGGAGGTTGACGTACCTCTAATGAGATGAGATTGTCCGGCATACCGGCCATGAGTCTATTTATATCTCCTAGTCTTTGAACATATACTGCCAATATAGGGATCTAGCAGGGTTGAACTCCCTATATACGCTAGCATGTTTGGGTTACTTTGGTCGGTGATTCCACCTATATTAGGTGTGGGGCAAACAATTGATTTCATGATGCTAACATGATCTATGTCAGTTCAAATTAAATATAAAAAAAAAACAAGGCTAGCCTCAAAGTATGAAATATAATGAAATGAACGATACCGAAGGTGTTTGTGCAAGACAATCAGGAGGTGAAATTAGATTCAAGTAATGACATTAGGTCATTCTTGGTCATTGCACTTCATGATCCCGATGAGAGTCATAAAGTTCATCCCGTGTATAGCTGGTGTTTACATCAGTGTACGAATGAATGAAATGAATAATGTAAAGTACGAATGAATGAAATGAATAATGTAAAGTACGAATGAATGAATGAAGCAGACTCTGTGTTTGCTTAAGAAGGCCCTCGAGTTGAGGTCCCATAATTTGGGCCCTCAATTGAAATGTCTTAATGTTACATCAACGATTGCAAAGTCTTGTGTATACGAAATGTGTAATATATAAAACATGAAAGTAATGAAATCAATTGCATGATCAATAGAAAATTGCTTATGAAAGGTAATGAATATATAGTTTAAAGAATGACTCACTATAAGGTAGTTAAATCATTCCTTAGTCATTGGATTACTTACTTGATTCATTGTGGGTATGGGACTACAATGAATCATTGTACTTGTAAGTAAAGCATAGGATCAAAAGAATTATTAAACTACACAACAAGAAGAAGAAAAAGTCTGTAAAATAAACAGAGGCTTGGTCAAATATAGGAGTATCAATAGATGCCTCAAGGTATATAAATAGGGTTAATTACCAACTAATGGTCATAGATAAGAAAAATTGGATTATAAATACATTCATACTCAATTTAAGAATGAAATATTTATCTTGTAAGTAACCTAGCCAATAATGGAGCATGGATTATGAAACAACTAAAGAATGGGCACAGCCAATAACTATTGGAATATATATATATAATCATACCCATAGGAAATAAGAATGAAAAATCTAAAGTAGAGTAGCCAAATAATCTCCTTCGTCTTGTTAATTTCATTCTCGATTCATTGTAGGTATGAGACTACAATGAATTATTGCACTTGTAAGTGAAACATAAGGTTAAAATAGATCATTGAACTACATAACAAGAAGAAGAAACAAAATCAAAAATAATCTAAGTGTCAAAAATAGGGCTCTCAGGTTTTTACTATCAAATTTCCAAGTCTTCACTCGAGTTGTTCCAAAATTATGTGGATGATACTAATGTTTTGTAATCATATAGTGTAACGACCTGTTTAGTCGTTTTGAGCAGCAGATTTTTAATTATGGAAAAACTGGCCAAGACTACGGACACTGCGACGGACCGTCACAGGCACGACGGCCCGTCGAGGGTTCATCGTTTCAGCATACTTAGAATTCTGAAATTGGGTAGTGAAAATCGACTCTCTGTAAATTGTGACGGACCTGCAGGACGTGCCGTCACATCCACGACGGACCGTCGTGAGTTTCCGTTGCAAAACAGTTCAACTTTTGAGAAATTGGTACAAGAAACGAGTTTCTGACCGTCAGGACGGAGGTGCAGGACGGACCGTCACTGGTGTGACGGGCCGTCACAGCTCACCTAGATTTTGGGAGGCTGCGACGACCTGTGTGACGGACCGTCGCAGGCACGACGGGCTATCACAGGTTGCGCAAATCCCAGGCAGAATAGGATTCCTCTACACGTTTTAAGGGTCATTTTGGACTATTCTTTCCTTAATTATAACGATTGAGGGTTAATATTAATAAGTCTAATTCTTGAGGGACAAAAGGGGTAACTTTGGGTTAATTAGTGGGGTTTTATTGCCCTCTTTTACACTTGATTATATGTTAATTAGGGTAAAAGAAGGAGGGTTTGAATAAAACAAACAGAAAGAACAAGAGAGAAAGAAAGGGAGATCGAACGAGAGAGGAGAAACGAGGAGGAATAACAAAGCTTGGGGAAATTTGCTTGTGGATTCAAATTCATCGGTGGAGGTAGGTTATGGTTTTCATGCTACTTGTAGTAAACTCTTAATAGTGAATGATATGTGTTGATAGTATTATAAACCCTACTATATGCTTAAATTGTATGCTTGCATGATTATGATTATGTGATTTTGATAAAACAAAGCATGATGAAGCTATTGAATCCCAAATCTTGAAAGAAACTTTAATCTATGATATTAATGATGATGCCTTGGTATAAAAGAAGGCTTGATGAATTAAAGTAATGGGATTGGTGATGCCTTGGTGTAGAGAAGGCTTGATGAACGGATAGAATGAAATTAGTGGATCGGAGTGTCACGTTCCGACACATAGTATTAGTGGATCAGAATGTCACGATCCGACACATAGTATTAGTGGGACGGGTGTCACGAACCGACACGTAGATATAGGGGATCGAAGTGTCACGTACCGACAGATATAGGGGATCGGAGTGTCACGTTCCGACACATATAGGGGATCGGAGTGTCACGTACCGACACATATAGGGGATCGGGTGTCACGAACCGACACGTAGAATTAGGGGATCGGAGTGTCACGTACCGACACATAGTGGTAGGGGATCGGAGTGTCACGTACCGACACAAGAGGAAGAAAGATAATGAATCTTGAAAGATGATAATATACTCAACATAATGAACTTATTTCCCAAATGAGTGTGGTATTGAGGCTTGAGTCCTCATGGATGAACTTGATGGTATTTATTGACGATTATAATACTTGTTGTTGCTACATGTTGAGCTTATAGTTGACTTATAATATTACTTGATATATATTATTTCTATTTTGAGTTGGCCGATGATATCTACTCAGTACTTGTGGTTGTACTGACCCCCCTACTTTTATGTTTTCTTCTTTGTATTTGTGTAATGCAGCAAACGTTCCGTCAAATTCAACACAACAGTAATTCGAGCCGGTCTTCAGGGTGAGCTAATGCGTCTAGCTTGGACTGGATCTTCTTCTTCAAGTCTTGATTCCTTGAACTTCCGGCATAGACTAGCTCTTTAGTTATTTTTGTTCTTAGACATTTTAGTTTAGTAATTTGAGGATAGATGTTCTTGTGATGATGACTTCCAGATTTTGGGGATAATAATAATAGTTTTGAGTTGTTTTATTAATGAGTTTAAGTCTTCCACATTTCTTTTGTTGATATTGTATTAAAATGTTAAAGGTTAGATTGGTTGGTTTGCTCACATAGGAGGGTAAATGTGGGTGCCAGTCGCGTCCCCGATTTGGGTCGTGACAAACTTGGTATCAGAGCATTAGGTTCGTTGGTCTCATCACACAAGAACGAGTCTAGTAGAGTCTTAAGGAACGGTAGGGGGACGCCTTTACTTTTCTTTGAGAGGCTATAAGACTTCAGGAAAATTCCATTCTTTCATTCTTTCTTTCGTGCTACTACTTGAGTCCAATTGGTATTTAGGTGATACAAATTTGTATCTGACCATCTTCACTCTATTTCGCAGATGGTTAGAACTAGAGCAACGAACGCACCAGCAGCAACAACGGAAAGACAGGAAACGACTGAGCCAGCAACTGGGGCTGTGGCTCGAGGAAGAACAGCGGCAAGAGACCGTGGAAGAGGTCGTGGGAGGACGTCCTTTAGAGGAAGAGGACGAGCACCTAGCCCATCTGATACTAGGGCGGTGACTCCTCCACCGACTGAGGATGTGGTAAGAGAGGGTGAGGAAGGGGAGACTGAACAAGTGCAACATGAGGAATTGCCCCCCCAACCTACCCCAGAGATGATCAACCAAGTACTTGCTTATCTTAGCGGGTTGTCTAATCAAGGTCAGGCACCTCCAGTGGTTTCTGCACCAACACCTCCGGTTTCAGAGATACGACATGCGGCTACTATGGCTCCCCGCATGGATGCAACATTGGAGATAGGCACATTTCCACGTCTGACTACTGGGCCTATAATGACAAACGATCAATATGAACTTTTCAGTAAGTTCTTGAAATTGAAACCTCCAGTCTTTAAGGGTGCAGAATCAGAGGATGCCTACGATTTTCTGGTTGACTGTCATGACCTACTACACAAGATGGGTATAGTAGAGAGGTTTGGTGTCGAGTTCGTGAGCTATTAGTTTCAAGGGAACGCCAAAATGTGGTGGCGTTCACATGTTGAGTGTCAACCAACAGAGGCACCACCTATGACTTGGGAATCATTCTCTAGTTTGTTCATGGAAAAGTATATCCCCCGGACTTTGAGGGATAGGAAGAGGGATGAGTTCTTGAGTCTAGAGCAAGGTAGAATGACGGTTAATGCATACGAGGCTAAGTTTCGCGCACTATCCAGATATGCCACCCAACTCTGTTTCAGTCCACAAGAATGGATCCGCCGTTTTGTTAAGGGGTTGAGGTCAGAATTGCGGATTTCAGCATTACAGATAGCGGCAACGGCAATATCCTTCCAAGAGATGGTAGACTTTGTGATAGAGGTGGAAGGAGTGAAACCAGATGACTTCACCACGACATCGACATCAAAAAGGTTTCGAAGGGGAGGTGAGTTTAATGGTTCTTACTCTAGAGGACAGAACTCCGGAGGTCACTCAGTTCGACCAATTCAGTCTTCACTACAGACTGTAGTTGGGGGTCCACCTCAGAACGGTCAACACTACTCCGAGAGACCTATGCCTGACTCCAGAGAGTGCTATGGATGTGGGGAGATTGGACATATTAGGAGGAATTGTCCAAAACAGAGTTACAGACCCCCAATAGCTAGAGGTAGAGGTGGTCATGGTAGAGGCCGCTTTTCTGGAGGACGTGGTGGTCGAGGTAATGGTGGTCACCAAAACGGCAGAGGTGATGGGCAAAACGGAGCCACTACTACGGAACATGGTAGGGGCAACGGACAGACAAATAATGGGGCCCATTGCTACGCTTTCCCTGGGAGATCTGAAGCGGAGGCGTCTGATGATGTTATCACAGGTAACCTTTTGATTTGTGATTGCATGGCTTCCGTATTGTTTGATCATGGATCCACATTTTCTTATGTATCTTCCTCATTTGCTAATGGTCTAAAATTACATTGTGAATTACTTGACATACCTATTCGTGTTTCGACTCCGGTGGGTGAGTCGGTGATAGTTGAAAGGGTATATAGGTCTTGTTTGGTGAATTTTGTGGGGAGCAACACTTATGTAGATTTGGTCATCTTAGAAATGGGTGACTTTGATGTAATTCTGGGTATGACTTGGCTTTCTCCAAACTTTGCGATTTTTGATTGTAATGCTAAAACGGTGACGTTAGCCAAGCCTGGGGCAGATCCGTTAGTGTGGGAGGGCGACTATACTTCCAGTCCGGTGCGTATTATCTCCTTTATTCGTGCTTAGAAGATGGTTAGTAAGGGTTGTCTAGCTTTCTTGGCATATCTTAAGGATGACACTACCCAAGTACCTTCGATTGAGTCAGTTTCGGTAGTCCGTGCGTTTTTGGATGTGTTCCCTGCAGATCTTCCTGGTATGCCACCGGATAGGGATATTGACTTCTGTATCGATCTTGAACCGGGTACTCGCCCCATTTCTATACCCCCTTATAGAATGGCTCCCGCGGAGTTAAGAGAGTTAAAGGCTCAACTTCAAGAGTTGTTGAGCAAAGGCTTCATTAGACCAAGTGTATCTCCTTGGGGTGCTCCGGTTTTGTTTGTGAAGAAGAAGGATGGGAGTTTTCGGATGTGCATAGATTACCCACAGTTGAACAAAGTAACTATTAAGAACAAGTACCCCATTCCTCGCATTGATGACTTGTTCGATCAGTTACAAGGTGCTTGTGTCTTCTCTAAAATTGATTTGAGATCCGGTTATCACCAATTGAAAATACGAGCAACAGATGTGCCAAAGACTGCTTTTCGGACTAGGTATGGGCATTATGAATTTGTAGTGATGTCCTTTGGTCTTACAAATGCCCCCGCTGCTTTCATGAGCTTGATGAATGGGATATTTAAGCCATATTTGGATCTCTTCGTGATCGTATTTATAGATGATATACAGGTATATTCTAAAAGTAATGAGGAACATGAGGAGCATTTGAGAATTGTATTGGAAATGTTGAGGGAGAAAAAGCTTTATGCCAAGTTCTCTAAGTGTGAGTTTTGGCTAGATGCAGTGTCCTTCTTGGGGCATGTGGTTTCTAAGGATGGAGTGATGGTAGATCCTTCTAAGATTGAAACAGTGAAGAATTGGGTAAGACCCACTAATGTGTCAGAAATACGGAGTTTTGTTGGGTTAGCTAGCTATTGGGTCGTGACATATAGAAAATGAGTTGTGTGATTTTAATGCATTAAAATACATCATATTCATACCACAATTCACATCTAACGATTTAGGAAATTCTAGTCATTGTGCTTTCCAGAAATAGCATGTTGTTTAGGAAGAACTTTCTTTTATCATGCATAGCCTTCTGTGTTTGTGTGCATACACCAATACTTAGTACAAGTTGTGTACTAACCCATATTATTTAATAGTTTATAAATACAGGTTAAGGAACAGATTGAAAACTCTTGGAACGGTTAGGACATCAGCGTTTCTCCATACAATTTGGCAGGTCCTCTTGATTTTGAGAATGCTACAGTTTTAGTCTAGCCTTAGTTTTAGACGAAGCTAGTGAATGTTGTCCCTAGCGTTTATTTTTTACTTTCATTTCGAAGCTTTTATAATAAGGAAGTGATTGGCAAACGTATTTATGATATATTCTTATTGTGTTTTGAATTGAGTCTTATGATAAATGGTTGTTACATT
Organism: Solanum corneliomulleri; assembly: GCA_027704805.1. NCBI lineage: Eukaryota > Viridiplantae > Streptophyta > Magnoliopsida > Solanales > Solanaceae > Solanum > Solanum corneliomulleri. The sequence continues at coordinate 180,082 of JAKWIY010002799.1, forward strand.
TATGTTGAGCTTAGTATATGATGAGTTCATGAAATAACTATATGAAGTCTATGTATACCTCATATGTTTAAAAGTTTTAGTTTTTCCGCTAAAATAAACCATATGAATGTGATGAATGCAAAATGAGGCTTGTTTGTTACCTCTGAGAAGTCAACGACGCCGGTTGTGATTTATATTCCACAATCCGGGTCGTGACATTTAATTTTTTTTGAGAACTTATTGTGAGTTTGGTTTTTAATAGAAAATTTCAACAAAAATATGCTATTTTGATGTATAATATAACTATGTGTGAGATTGATATATAATAACAACATGTTAGACAATATATTTCAACATTATTACATGTTTTAACGTAAACATTTGTCAAAACATTTGATGTATGATGTTGACATGTAATATAAACATTTTTTTCAAAACACAACCCTTTACTTTAAGTAGCAGTTTCATATTCAATGTGTCATGTAGGTATAACTTACCAGAATATGAGTCATTATTTTCACCAATTTTTTCTATTATTTTTTTAAAAAACAACTACACCAATTGTGTATGTGTTGATTATTTATAGTACAACCATTATTTAAAACATCTTTAGCATCAATTAGCTGGAAAATTGCAAAATTGAGTAACAAAGGGACGTTGTAACATAGGTGAAGGGTAATGATGAGTCAAATAATATGTTAAATAGATAGTTCATTCTATAAATGTATCTCTTTCTTTTACCCAAATTTCCAATGCTTTGGTTTCTTGTAAGCGTAGATATAACTCATATTCTCAAATCTGAGAGTTTTGTTATCAAGAAGCCCGAGCAGTTTATTTGAGAGAATAGAGATAAGAGATGGACCTTGTCTAAATGAAAAAAAGGGGAAAATGAAAATTCACGGGATTACTTATTATACTTGATTTGAAATTGTTTTTGTAATACGAAGAACAATTATATTCATATATCCTAGAACAAGCAAGGCTTTATACTCTTTGCGGTTGCAAAAGATCTTCCGTGGTTCCTTTGTAAAGAAAAAAAACTAAAGAACAACTTAGATTCTAGAAAAGGTGAACCCTTATGTCACATATGACTATTTAAATCTAAAGAGCATCAAGTATCTTATTTACATGAAACGTAACTAGCTAGAGGTTGAACTACAACCTATGATGGGTGTGCAAGTGATCACCCGTCACCGGAAAATTATACAGTATATATAGGTCAAATTACTAAAATTGTTTATATATAGATATGCCACACACCTGACATGACTAAAGCCTTTGGTTTAGTGGTAAAGAGTTAGTTAGATGTTTTGATGCCTTAGGTCAAAGGTTCGATTTTTAGTAGCCTTAAATTTTTAATTAGTGATAAAAACTCACTAAAATTTTGCACACCCTTCATAAAATGTCTGGTTCCACAACTGAGTCACCCCCCATTGGAGTATAAAAATGCAATACGAATGCTTCTTATCAGTTTGATCAAGATGTGCGTGTAGGGATTTTGTATTAGAGATACACAAGGATATTTGAAATATGCAGAAGCTAGAAGAATTGGTATTACAACTATTTTGGAGGAAGCGGTCATGCAAATTTCCTTGCACTTATAATTGAGATGGATTCACTGTTGTCCGAAAGTTTTACATGGAGTGTGAAAAGTCCCATTGCAGATAGCTTGGGATATTAGACACATTATGATAATATAAGGAATCATGCACATATGCTTGTATCTAGCTCAAATCAATAAAATCCAGGTAGAAATGATTTCAACTCATACCTGAATCGATATCAAATAAAGCTCATACCAAAATGAGGTGAGCATTTGGAAAGACTGAATGTCAGTTTGGGAAGATCCTTCGAGGATCGTTATACCGGAGAAGCTGGAGATTTTCACACATTTTGAGATTGTTTCCTAATTTGTTATTGTTTAACTTCTTTTTAACTTTATTTTGTTTTGGTTATTATATTTTCAATCGGGCCACTTATTGACCCAATTGGGGTAGTTTTATGTTTATAATAAAGTTGTGGACTTGGTCCTCATTTAAACAAAAAAAATTATTATTTAATTTAATGTTTGATTAATCATTGGACCAAAATGGTAATCCAACTTATAGGTACTATTAATATAGATTTTTTCTATGTAATATCATATGATTACTATGTAATATTTTAGTCTAATATGATATAAGATTTTGTATTTAGTTAACGTAATATGAGATGATTGTTATTGTTACACTTTGATTTTAATCTTTATGTTATCGAACATAGCACTATTGACCTTTAAATATATCATATGGGTGGTTTATAGTTCAACTAGGGGCGTTAAATGAGTGGCTAAGGTTAAAATTGAGGATATTAAAATGGGCTGAAATAGAAATTGAATTTTTTCAGACTGACCCAAGTTTACTTTGATCTAAAATGGGTTTGAATCAAATGAAATTAAAAAGGATTAAGTCTTGACCCGCCAATAATTTAATATATTCTTACTTAAGTTTATAACCATAATTGAATTTCAACTCATGAATTTTTTTAATTCTTTTTTGTTAAAAATGGATAGATAAATCTTAAAAGATATCACGTAGATTATAATTCATACTTTCAGTAAATGAACATACATTACATCAATGAAAATAAATAGTTTTAAAATGGATTGAAACTGAAAAATTAAATTGAGCTCAATTTAAATACTTCTCTACACATAAACAGTTGAGATTAAAGACAATTCAAATTATGCTGCACCCAATCCTTAAAATTTTTTGTGGGATTGGAGAGAACTCATTTTTGACACATCTACCTTAAACTAAAAGTCCCAATGTATATTTAACGAAGACCCTTAACTGAGGGATATATATGGTATTTGGTTTAATTGCTTGGATTCCTCTGCAATACTCTCAATGTGTCATCACTCATGTCTGTCTTTCCTTTATTATTGAAGAACAAGCTCACCCATTTGAGCTACATTTGTACAAATTTAACATGGTAATCATAATTTTTTTTCTCCCTCCCCTGCACATACTAGCTCGTCTGAGCTAATTTGGAGAGAACCCACATGAAAAGCAGTTGTTCTCTCGGTTTCCGATGAACGCAAATTCATTTGAGCCACACGATAAAAACCTACCTCAATCTTGGTATGTCTCTACTTTAACTTTTTTTTCACAATTTTTAGCTGGGTATCTCTAAGATGCTATATGAATATCTTTTCTTCTTAAATGGCTATTTCTTGCTTTTTACAACTGATTACAAAGAAAAAAATGGTTGAACAAGCCTGTAAAATAGGTGTTGATGTTCAATTCTTGAAGTATCTCATTTGTGTCTATAATTTTTACATATATGAATTGCCCCTTTTATTTAGGGTTGTGTAACTGTCAGTTTGGTTTTTAAGTATATCGGTTTGACTTATAGGTAATCGATTTGTAGTGATGCTAAACTAATATTGATTTATTGGTTATTGATCGTTATTAACTCGATTAACGGTTTAAACGTTATAATTTGACACAAAATAATTAATAAAAATCCGTATGAAACAAGGTGACAATCGAATGAATCATCTACATGAGTTCACAAGTTGTATCTTGCTCGCAAGCAAACACTTTTACATTGTAGAAGAACAAGTTGTATCTTGCTCGCAAGCAAACACTTTTACATTGTTAAAATCCCTACAGTTCGTAGTGAACTCACAGATTATTTTCTTTAGGTATGTTAGTCGAAGAAAAAAAACCACCTACATGCTAAAACTGAAAGTCAATAGTGCTAAGTTAGATAAAACAAACACTAAAATTTAAAGTAAAAAGCTCAAACATGTTATCGAACTTTTAGAAAAGGCAGATTTATGTAATCGGTTAAAAGTTTGACTCATTTATGACATTGTTGATAAAAAAAAACTCATGCAAATCTTTTAATTCCGATTTTACAAAGCCATTTTTTACTCATGTACACTTTTTGGTTCTTTTTTAATAAGAACACAAAAAAAGGATGAAGAACATAGACAAATCTGAAACATCAAACTTGTTCAGTTCTATATGAATCGCCTCAAATATAAAAGTAGTTTCCCCTTGATCAAGATACCAAAGCTCAATGTCTTTTGAGATCGAACTCGACCTAACTCAACAAGACTCACTTGAAATTTCTTTAAAGATTCAAAGTTTCAACATTCTTTAACTTTTGAATTTCCACTATAACTTCAAATCATTTGGAATTTTAAACATAGACTAATATAAAGTACAAGGCAACAATGATCTAATGTAAACAAGCAACTAGAGAACCAATACATCCAAGCAAAATTTTGGAACTTTGGAACTGATTTTCATTCTTAAGAATAACTGTTTTTAATAAGGGTGAATTTTTTAAACTCTACAAATGATTTTAGAATTTTTTTTTTTTAAAAAAATAATGATGTATCCGAATAATAGATGATTTCTTTAAGAATTGTAGATGTTGAAAATTCAGGAGTTGTTTATGTTCTTCATGTGTTCTTGGTGTTCATAAAGAAAAAGAAGCAAAAAGTGTACATTCAATTCAAAAACTCCAATTGAAAAATGTTAAACCTTGTTTGTAGTGTAAAAATGGTTTTGCAAAACCAAAGTTAAAAAATGACATGGATGAGTCTTTTCTTTTACATGCATAGATGACCAAAACTTTTCACGGATGATACAAATAAGCTTTTACTAAAAGTTTGATTGATATTTGAGTGTTTTTGCAAATTAGATTGTAGCAATTAACGCAAGGTCTAAAATGTCATTTTCCTTGCTTACACAATTAATTTATAGAGATATGAATGAACAATTTTTTAATGGTATTATTCGAGTAACTCAACTTTTTTGGGTATTTGGATACTTCAATATTCAACTTCTTTTGTTATACTTTTCACAATAAATGATATATTAATATACCCTTAAATTATCGTAAATGGTATGCAAAAATTTTCTGTCATACTTTTGTTACATTGGTGACTCTGTCATTCAAAAAACTAGAGCATATGTTACCCTAACTCTTTATTATGCCCTTCACACTATCAGATGACTAAATAGGGACACATGACACAATCTTATTAGTCGATTGGATATTTAATAATTTTCGGGTCGGTGATAAGATTATGAAATATTATTGTCTTTAATAAAAAGGAAATATATGCTCTAATTTTTTAACGGTAGGGGCACCGATGTCCTAAAAGTATGACATAGGGTATTTGTATCCTATTTACGATATTTTGGGTGGGGGGAGTATTTTGTCCTTTTTTCCTTTGAATTAATTATATTCAAAGAGTGATTTGTAATAACATTACTTTTATTGAACTAATTATATTCAAATATTTACTTTATAAAAAAAATACTACTCTATTATATTTGTCTATTTTCCCTCGATTTGCCTATATTTGCTGAAAATTGCATTTTATTCCAGTAATTGCAAATTTGGGGATTTGTTTGAAAAAGTTGTAAATCTCTGAAACTTGATAAAAATCAAACTTATTTCATTAAGAATGTAAATTCTCTTAAATAGAGGCTTATAATAGAGAGAGTCCTAATAACGTAGAAATAACAAAGTCCTATAAAACTATAATGATAAGAATCCTGCTCCATTCAGAAAGTTCCATTAGACCAAAACAATAATTTAGAAATATTAATCATTCTGGTGTCTGTAATAATTTTTCCTCATAAACACATCAATACCCAAACTTAAAGTGTGGAAAGAAAGATTTAAAATTATGCAGTGCCTCTATGTTAGAGACCCAAATTGATAGGCCATATCACTGAACTTGAATTTCCCAATTAGTACGATTAAAACCTGATCAGAACACATATAAAAGGCTGGGAACAACACCTTCTTCTTTAACTAGTGGAGGAGAAAGGAAGTTGCTGGTATCTCACCCTTGAATGACATAAAAAGTGATACATGAAACACATCATGAAATTTGCGACCTGCAGGTAGACCAAGCTGATAAGCAAATAATCCGATGTTCTTTTAAGACTGCAACATGACCATAATATTTTGAGGCAAGATTATGATAGACATGACTAGTTAGAGTTTTTTGGAGATATCGTCTCTTATGTCAAGGGGATTCAACAATATTCATATAACTAGGATTATTAGGTTTTCCTTAATTGCACAAAATAATTTTTTCAGCAAAGGGGATACAGTTAACAACGTTGTCAATAGGTAGTTCAACAACTTAATAATAGTACTAATTGTTAATTACCTATTCTAAATAATAACGAGTTAAGTAAAATATATAGGTAAGATGATTATTTTCAAATAATAACATTACTTGGAGGAAACCAAATATGTGTTGTATTGTTTTTGACTGAGTCTCAAATGCTAAGGTGCACGACTAATATTCCGTAAATTTATTTTATCCGAGGAATTTGACTTCTAAAGAAATGGTTTCGAAAGTTATATATAAGTTAATGAGATTGAGATTGATTGATGTTTCTTTTTTGTTTTTCTTATTTCTCTGGGAGGAGAGTTTTTTTGTACTTCATGTTGAAAGGTCATATATTTATCTTCATCTAAAGCATAAGCTTCTTCAGGTTGATAAATTAACAGTCTTTTTGTACTTAAGCTGCTTTTTTCTCCAATAGTTATTTTATATAGAAAAGTGGTTTGATTTCTTCGTGGACTTTCTTAATATGAAGTTTCATTATTTTCCCATATTTTCAGGCTTCACCAACAAAGATAAAGGTATCCAACTAAATGTCTGCCAAGGAGGAGATTTAGGAGAGTCGTGTACTTGTTGAATCTAATTGGGGTGCATCTAGAATCAATGAAATTGGGCTTCAAATTTATCCAGTTTTTGAGTATGACTTCGATGAAGGTTTACCATATGCTCCTGTGGATTGGCCAAATGCTGGTGATAAAGGGGCTGACAAGCAGGGAAAAAGGTTACAGTTTAAGGCACCTTTAAAGATACGTATTTGTATCATCCAAAGCGTTTTCAGGCTCTGAAAGATCGAAAGAAAAAAGCTTTTCAAAGTAGGATTTAGCTTTAAGAGTATCTCATGTTATCCTGACATGGATATAAACCAATTCTTTGCCTCATCCAATTGAATGTTTCCTTTGAGGCAGTAGCCAAGCTCAGAAGGTTATCTTTGACAAGACTCTTTGGTGTATAGCATGTAGAGGTTTGTTTTATTGTTTTCATTAACAAGAAAAAGCACTGCCCATACCTTTTTATTCTACATGAAACCAAATTTTAACTCATACATGAAAGAGAGGGATACATCTTTAAGGACGTTAATGCAGCCATTACTTGTTGATTCTCCATCCCATAAAAACCATAGCTTGTAAGGCTGTTAATAGAATTTGTAGCAGTTTAACAACAGAAAATCCTATTCGGAGACCATGCTTCGTAATATTTGTTGCTTCTCATGTTGACATACAAATGATTTTGAATGTTGGCATTTGTGTTTTGCGTGGATAAAAAAAGGAGTGGAATATAGTTGTTGCATCGTATTGAATTAGTCAAGGAAAATATATAGCTAATTGATGAATTGTACTTTATTTCCTTATGATTGTATCTTTTTTCTACTTGACATTTACAATTATTGGAATACCCAATTTTATATTGATATAAGCTTAGAAAAGGAGTCCACATTCCCTAAAATGGTAACTTCTCTGCCTTCTCATTGTCTTCTTTATGTTTATCTGTCACTTTATATGTATTTGTGCAAAATATTCAGTGTGTAAAAATGTAGTTCTCTCGTGCATTGTGAGTTTCATCTATTTCTGTGCTTCCCGTTGTCCACAAATACTAGAAATCACTTGGTGCAACTAAACTGCAATATTACCATAAAATAATCAGCTTGAGTGTTGTACAGTAAAATAAAATTGGAGAGCCTTGAAGAGTATGGAAGAGGAATTGTGTATTATCCAACTGCTCATTAGTCCTGAGCATATTATGGCATTGAATAACTTCCTTATTAAGAGTTTTAAACTTTGGTGTAATCAATGTTAGTTGTTTAGAAAGAAAAAGAAGCAAAAAGTGTACATTCGTTTCAAAAATTTCAATTGAAAAATGTTAAAACTTTTTTGTAGTGTAAAAATGGTTTTGCAAAATCGAAGTTAAAATATGACATGGATGAGTCTTTTCTTTTATAGGCACATATTACCCAAACTTTTAACGGATGATACAGATAAGCTTTTACAAAAAGTTTATTTATTATTTCAGTCTTTTTTCAAAATTAGATTGGAGCAATTAACGCAAGGTCTAAAATATTATTTTCCGTGCTCACACAATTAATTTACAGATTTATAAGTGAACAATTTTTTTCAATGGTATTATTGGAGTAACTCATCCTTTTGGGTTATTTGGATACATCAATATTCAACTTTTTTTGTTCCACTTTCACATTATAAGATATATGAATATACCCTTAAATTATTGTAAATGGTATGCAAAAATATTCTGTCATACTTTTGGGACATTGGTGACTCTGTCATCCAAAAACTAGAGCATATGTTCCCTCCACTCTTAATTATGTCCTTCACTCTATCAGATGACTAAATAGGGACACGTGACACAATCTTATTAGTCGATTGTATATTAAATAATTGTCGCATCGGTGGATAAGATTATGACATGTAGGTATCGTTAGTATAAAGGAAATATATACTCTAATTTTGTAACGGTAGGGGCACCGATGTCCCAAAAGTATGACGGATGGTATTTCTATCCTATTTACGATATTTTGGGTGGGGGAGTATTTTGTCCTTTTCTCCTTGAATTAATTATATTCAAAGAGTGATGCAATAACATTACTTTGATTCAACTAATTATATTAAAACAGTGAATGCATAATAAAATTACTATTTTATTATATTTGTCCGTTTCCCCTCGATTTGCCTATAATTGCTGAAAATTGCATATTATTCTTTTAATTGCAAATTTGTGGATTTGTTTGAAAAAGTTGTGAATCTCTAAAACTTGATGAAATCAAACTTATTTCATTAAGAATGTAAACACTCTTAAATAGAGGCTTATAATAGAAAGAGTCCTAATAAATTAGAAATAACAAAGTCCTAGAAAACTATAATGATAAGAAATGTAATCCATTCAGAAAGTTCTATTAGACTAAAACAATAATTTAGAAATATTAATCATTCTGGTGTCTGTAATATTGTTTCCTCTCAAACGCATCAATACCCAAGCTTAAAGTGTGGAAAGAAAGATTTAAAATGATGCAGTGTCTCTCAATTAGAGACCCAAATTATAGGCCATATCACTAAACTAGAATTTCCCAATTACTACGATGAAAACCTGATCAGAACACATATAAAAGGGGGGAACAATACGTTCTTCTTTACCTAGTGGAGGAGAAAGAGAGTTGCAGGTATCTCACCCTTGAATGACTTAAAAGTGATACATGAAACACATAATGAAGCTTGCAACCTTTAGATAGACAAAGTTGATTAGCAACCGATCCGATGTTCTTCAAGACTTCAACACGACCGAAATATTTTAAGGCAAGATTATGATAGACATGACTAGTTAGAGTTTTTTGGAGATATCTTCTCTTATTTCAAGGGGATTCAATAATATTCATATAACTAGGAAGATTAGTTTTTCCTTAATTGCACAACATAATTTCTTCAGCAAAGGGGATACAGTTAACAACATTTTTAATATGTAGTTCCGCCACATAATAATAGTAGTAACTGTAATTACCTATTCTAAATCAGAATTTCTCCTATAAATATTAATGAGTTAAGTAAAATAAATAGGTACGCTGATTCTTTTCAAATAATAACATTACTTGGAGGAAACCAAAAATGTGTTGTATAGTTTTTGACAGAGTCTCAAATGCTAATGTGCACGACTAATATTCGGTAACTTTATTTCCTCCGATGAATTTGATTTCTAAAGAAATGGTTTCGAAAGTTATACATAAGTTAATGAGATTGAGATTGATTGATATTTCTTTTTTGTTTTTCTTATTTCTTTGGGAGGAGAGTTTTTTTGTAGTTCATGTTGAAAGGTCTTATATTTATGTTCATCTGAAGCATAAGCTTTTTTAAGGTTTGTAAATTAACAGTCATGTTGTACTTCAGCTACTTTTTTCCCCAATAGTTATTTTATAGAGAAAAGTGGTTTGATTTCTGATATGGATGAAGTTTCATTATTTTCTCAGAGTTGCAGACTTCACTAACAGAGTTAAAGGTATCCAGCTAAATGTCGGCCAATGAGGAGGTTGAGGAGAGTCGTGTACTTGTTGAATATAATTGGAGTGCATCTAGAATCAATGTAATTGGGCTTCAAATTTATCAAGTTTCTGAGTATGACTTCGATGAAGGTTTACCATATGCTCCTATAGATTTTCCAAATGCTGGTGATAAGGGGGCTGACATGCAGGGAAAAAAGTTACAAGTTTAGGAACCTTTAAAGATAGATATTTTTATCGTCCAGAGCATTTCAGGCTCTGAAAGATCGAAAGAAAAAATCTTTTCAACGTAGGATTTAGTTTTACCAGTATATTTAGTGATCCTGATATGGATATAAACCTATTCTTTGCCTCATTAAGTTAAATGTTCTCTTCGAGGAAGTCGCCAAGCTCAAAAGGTTAGCTTTGCCAAGACTCTTTGGTGTAGTGCATGTAGAGATTTGTGTAATTGTTTGCATTAACAAAAAAAAAGCACTGACCATACCTTTTTATTCAACAGGAAACCAAATTTTAACTCATATATGAAAGACAGGAATACATCTTTAAGGACGTAAATGCAACCATTACTTGCTTATTCTCCTAAAAAAACCATTACTTGTAAGGCTTGTAATAGAATTTTTAGCAGTTTAACAGCAGAAAATCCTCTTCATAGACCATGCTTCGTTATATTTGTTGCTTCTCATGTTGACATACAAAATATTTTGAAGGCATTTGTGTTTTGTGTGGCTCAAAAAAGGAGTGGAAAATAGTTGTTGCATCATATTGAATTAGTCAAGGCAAATGTATAGCTAATTGATGAATTTTACTTTATTTCCTTATGATTCTATCTTTTTTCTACTTGAGGTTTGTCATTATCGGAATTCCCAATTTTATATTCATTATCGGAATGCCCAATATAGTAACTTCTCTGCCTTCTCATTGTCTTCTTTATGTTGATATGGCACTTTGACTTGTCTATATGTATTTGTGCAAGATATTTCAGTGTCTACAAATGTGGTTCTCTCGTGCATTGTGAGTTTTGTCTATTTCAGTGCTTCCCGTTGTCAACAAATACTAGAAAACACTTGGTGCAACGAGACTGCAATATTACCATAAAATAATCATCTTTTGTGTTGTACAAGAAAATAAAATTTGAGATCCTTGGGATGAGTATGGAAGAGGAATTATTTGTTATCCAACTGCTCATTGGTCCTTCGCAGAATAAGGAAATGAATAACTTCTTATTAAGAGTTTTGAACTTTGGTGTAATAACTTATGGATATCTTGTAACGTGCTGCTTTGGAAAATTGCAACAATAATGTCTCCTAAATAAACAGTTCTTCCTACACCATACGACATAGAATTGAATGTCACATCCATGATCTGTGTCACCATATTATTCAAGTTATTGGTCGATTGTTACTTTCTTCGAGTCGACTAACCTACGGTTTAGATGATTAGATAATACAACATAGTATGTTACAAGTAAAGAGATAAAAGGCACAATTGACACAAAGAAGTTCAACCATATTTATAATGATGATATCTATATGTCGTCTTTCGTATTAATGTAATCCTAGTTGAGTGCCCAATTTTCTATTATTAACAAATCTTATGGCAGTTCATACCCTACTCTATATCTATTGTTATATAGGGTTCCTTTAATCCCTCGAATGCAATTATTAACTATAATTTCATATTTTTGGACAATGATTTTCATAAAGATGTTCTCTTGATCATTACATCTAAATCTAGTGCATTGCAAGTTATAAATCTCATTCGGAAGAAAAGGTGCTACATGATTTCTTCTGATCTGCCTAAACGTTTGCTATTAGGTTCCAATGATTCAGTTATATTCTTGATTCCCTCCATATTATCTAGAGCTAGGGTTTCTATATTTTTTTGTAGATTATTATGAATTAGTTACTTTAAGGTTCCTAATAATATTATAATCATTCTTACATTGTTTTGTGTAAATCCTTTCATAAAGTGGGATCCCTAGCTTTGTAGTTGTTTGATTTCATGAATTACACGTGCTAGTTTAGATATTTCATGTATAAATGCCTTATATTCGAATGTTTCAGTATCAATATTTTAATATTTCATTCTTAGATAGCATGATAGCTCTTGAGCTATCTAAAATAACATTAATTTAGTCATAAAATGTTAATTACATATTAAATTGGGAGAAACATAATGTCGACTGGACTAGGGTTAGTCAATCTAAAGTCCAAGAACTATGTGCCACATAGGTTGTAAGTCCCCTCTGTGTGCATTTAGTGATCACGCCACTCATGCCTCTATACCTCTAGCAGGGTATATTAGGTTCTTCCATGGGGCGTATACATTGGAATTCATATTTAGCTCGAGTGATTAATGTCGATTATTAGTAGATCCCACAATTTAGTTAGACTCAAATGCATTGACCAGGTTATCAGTTACAATTTAGTACTTAGTCTTAACATGTTATAAACTTTTTCATTGAATTAAATATTTCAAGATAAGTTTTCTGCGTATATTCAAATTTTTTATATCTTATCATTGCTTAGATATATGGTTAGATTTAGTTGTGATTATTGTTTAGGTTTATTCTATCCTGCATGCTCAACACCTTTCCATAACTGACACATATTCTGTGCTACATCTTCTCCTGATGTAGGTTCATGTTTTCAGATTCCAGATCACACATAGATCTGTACATGATCTTCAATTAATCACATCAGTGGTGAATCCTCATTCTTCGAAAACAAGTGACATGATTGTCTTTCTTTGCTTTCACTTTTAGTTGCAATTTCACTAGATTTAGCAAGGCATGTCCCAACACTTCTAGTCAGTTTAGAGGTTTATTTCATACATAGTTAGATTCAGTTATAGTGTTAGAGTTAAACTTTTAATTGTATTAAAACTCTTTCTTTTCATTTATTCAGATAGTATTTGCATATTCCATATCATTTTAGATTATTCATATGAGTTAGCTTACGCACGATAATTCATTACTCTGGATTCAGAGATATTTAACCAAACCATGCTACTGGATAAAAACTGAATGTTCAAAGCCAAGGATCTCTTCTCAACAGATAAGAAGGATAGACTACTCATACTCATCGCCTTCCGGCTCAAGGAGTCTACTACCACATTCGACTTTCAAAAATGATACATAATAAAGAGATCATAGTCTGTGAAGAGATCAATACAATGACACTACCTCGAATTAAGGTGCCTCTCGCTCATGATTTATTGAAGAATCCTTTGATCAATATAGATATCACATAGAACCCATACAAGTAGTGCCTCCAAATCATATGCAGGAAAATTACCGCCATCAACTAAAAGTAATGGGTGGGTTAATTACGCTCATCGACTTTAAGCTGCCTCAATGCATAAGCATTAACCCGATCCTTCTTCAATAATACACAACCCAATCCAACGTTTAATGTGTCACAATAAACTGTGAAGCCCTCACCCTCAACTTGAAGAGTCAATAGGAGTGGTAGTAAGTAACTCACTGAACTTCTTAAAACTCATCTCAAACTCCTATGAACACACAAAGGGAAAATCCGAGCGAGTCAACCGAGTCAAAGGGATTGTAACAGTAGAAATTGTAACTCACGTACCCTATGACTCTACAAACCTCAGTAACAAAAGTGTGCCTGTTACAATCATGAATAACCTCATTCTTCCCCGAATTAACCCTTATACACTCCTTGGACACCACGTGCCTCATGAATGCTACAGACTCAAGCCAAAACTCGCGCTTTGGGAAATTGGAAGAATGTCACTGATCTCTCAATTTCTGGAACACTATCCTTAAATATTGTTCATGTTCAATCCATCTCCGTTGTATGCAAGTATTTCATCAATGAAGACGATAAACAAATGAATCAAGGTATTACCTGAACACACATGTCATCAATCCATGAGGGTGGTGGGGGCATTAGGTAACCCCAAAGACATCACAAAGAACTCATAGTGGCCGTAATGAGTCTTAATGCGGTCATAGGGATGTGCACTAAAATAATCCTCAGTTGATGGTACTCATTCATCAAATAAATATTTGAAACACGACGACATCCTGAGATGATCAAAGAAGTCATCAATATAAGGCATGGGGTAACGGTTCGTTACTGTCACCTTGTTCAGCTTCTTGTAGTCAACGCATATCCCCCTAGCCATGTCCTTCTCCTTCATAAATTGAACAAGAGAAATTTATCTAGACATAGTAAAAGCAAGAAATGTATACCAACTGGTGTTTCCATCAGATGGTACGATTGATATTTAATTTACAAAGGTCTACAATGAAAAAATCTTCAACATCCACTTCATATTTCTTGGAATTGGAAATCTTAAAAATCCTCCGAAGTTAAGGAAAAATGTCTCCAAACTTGAAAATAAACAATGTTCAAAACTAGATTGTTAACTCTTTATCTCCGTCTTAACCTAAAATTTTAAAAATAATTTTATATATGTAAAAATTAGGATGCGAAGGATCAGTTTGTGCAACAAGTCGGGATCGTCTTTCAACTCTACAATCTTCCCATTATCATTTGTATCGCCATTTTGCTTTTGCCTTCATCATCCTTGACGTTTTATAACTTTGGGCGATATAAGACTGCATCGTGGAATTGTTCGACAACTCGTCAACTAATTCATTTGATATCTTATTTTATTTTCTCCAACATGGATTAGCACACAGAAACACTAGGCGAGACCGAGGACATTCGCTGACTCTCCTAATGAGTTAGGCAATCCTCAGACCTTCTTGTCTTTGTTCTTTTAGAGACTTTGTTCTTTTTCCCATCTTTGTCCATCTTTGTCCATCTTTGTTCCTCAATTCAAATGCATGAAAACCAAGTATTTATGTTAGTTATTGAGAAAAAATATGCATTTGAGGACCCTAAATCTATTAATATAACAGCTTAAATGATTCAAAATTGTGGAACCATCCTCTTACAATGACTATCCATTTTGGGATGCTCTGATGATGTTATGCTTGCTTTCATACTTGGTATATTTTTTACTCACGCATATTGCCTACGCTCTAATCAAATGTAGGGTTTCAGAGATTGCGTTAATTTGATATCTAGGTTCGTAAGGTGCAAGAAGAGTTTAAGTATTGGTGATTCGTCATAGTTTAGAGGATGAACCCTTATTTTCCTTATTTCATTTCTTTATGATTTTACACTGTTCTATGGGATGTTTCCTAAGAGTTTATTCTAAAAGTTGTATTAGATGGTTTGAGACAAAGCAGATTAAGAATTGCGCTTGCAGTTTCGTGAAATTACTTCAATTGTAAAGTTTATATTTATCACAGTTTTCGATTATCATATGTTATAAATATGATAAGGCCTTGTATGATACCCTTTTGGGGTCAAGTATGCCATGTTACGTCTAGGGGTTACCCCTAGTTGTAACACTTTAATTGAGTCGCCGAGTTCACTCGGCAAACTGATGCTTCTCGACAAAATTTTTAAAACCTAAACTAAAAATTAGCATGAAATTAAAGGCGATCAAGGAGATTTCACTGAAGTACCGAGTTTTTTGGCAAGCTTGACAAAGCTTGTCAAATAAACCAATGTGCCTACTTTCTACTTCGACATCCAAAATCTACAAGACAACCCCTATAAACAAAATCAACACATACACTAGCTCAATTAAACTAACACCCATATTACCCATGTCCCCGGAATACTCAAACTTCTCTCTAATTATCCAAATGTGAGTTACATAAATTTCACCCGAATCTACCCAACATTAATTACATACAACCCGACAATGATGATCAATTTTAAGGCTTGAAAATCACGAAATAAACCATTAATAATTTTAGGCAAGATTTTCAAATTAAAAAAGGAACAGAAGAATAGAATTACGATTCAAAGAGGCCCAACACACATCACAAAAATAAAAACAATTGCAAATTAGTAAAATCGCTTAATATGCATTCAGGGTTCGAAAAAACAACATTGTATAAAAAATATACGATTTGAAAACCTACCAGACAAAAAATCCAACTCTCACCACACAATAACAACTAAAAAGTAGTAAAAACACAAATTATAGAATAATATATTACGGGTGTGAGTTTGGGATGTTTAAAAGTGAGGGAATGTGAAATAGTATTAAAGTTTAAATATTTTCCTTAAAAATCATCCAAATCTCACCTATTCGACGACATTAGTTTTGATCTCCGACCCACTTGGCGACACGCTGAGTAGGCCCTTACCTTGCTAAGTTTTACAGGACCTCCAGCTGATGTGGGCATACAAACGATGAAAAAAATTGTGATCGTCGCTCCATTCAGCAAAACACCATTTTTCTCCTAGGAGAATTTTAAAGAATCAAACCTTGGAAGTTATTGAGTCAAATAACGGTCCATGTCAGGCTCTCCGGCCTCTTTGGTGAGTCGTCAATTTGTCCTTTTGCTTGCCAAACTCTATATTTCGTGGTTTGCCTCCCAAAAAGTTCCTTAGTTAATGTCATGTAGTGGCACAACTCAGTACCTTTTTTAGGTTTCATTCTTGGGGTTTTCCTCAATATCACTAGACAACCCTTTTTCCTTTCTTTGTGTAGAGACAAGAGAACACCTGACCCATTTGACTCTCCAGTAGCTTAATGAACACGTAATAAAAGGGTCCATTGGATTTAGGATCTATACATCCTCTCTTATCTCCTCAACACTGTCTTGTTCTTTAACATTCTGAGGTATGACGAAGTTTACCTCTACTATCTGCCCATCATCATGATTTTTTTCCATCGAAGATTGTTAGGGTGAATGTACAAATCTTTTCTTGGTCGCATTACTTCCACATCCATAACCATTTTATTTTAGAGATCTAGTTGACCCAATAATGTGGAAAAGTCTTGGTCCTTCTCTATCTCCTTGTTGATCTTAGCCATACAATCAAGTAGTTGGTGTATTCACTCATAAGGTTGTCATATCAAACAATACTAAGAGAGTTGATCCACTAATATTCTATTTTCAAGACAAAGAACTCTGTAGAAACATTCGAGTAGCATCTTATCTGGGATTCCATCAGTTGGAAATTGCTGCAATAATGCCTTAAATATTTGCCACAACTCATGGATAGTCTCACCATCCTATTGCTTGAAATTAAGGATGTCATCCGTAAGAACCCCATCAATCTCAGAACAAGGTGGTCCATTGGTTTACCGTTTTCAAAAGATATTCTTATCTAATCTTTTCAAAAGAAAAACACACAAAAAAAAAAACTAAAAGTAAGTAGATTCAACTATTAATAAAAACAACAAAATTCAAATTAACAAAAATACTTAACACTCCAAAAGTCAAGACCTAATCTAGTACCTAACATGAATTTCTAAGGGTTTAGATACTGTTTTAAGACCTAAAAATAATGTATATAGGTCATCCAAGAAGTTTTAGAGCAAAGACGACAACGAACGTCCATGTCGTCGGGAAATTAGACTAACTGAACTACTTGATGTCGCTATGTTTGGTGATGGTTTTGAAGGGTCAAATGAAGTCTAAAACTTGTAATAATACATTATTTAGGAGGAATCTATTATAGAGAGTCTAAATGTACAATAACTAATCCCCAAGGACCATCCGAAGGGTCATGGAGGAGGACCCCAACATGGGTGGGCAGGCTGCCAAAGCAGCTTGCGAAAGTCACAAATTAGTGGGCTGCTGCGCTAAAGCAGCCCACACGGACCTCACTGTCCCAAAATTAATTTTTGAGAAATAAATGTGTTTTGCCCTGCGACGCGGAGACACTTCCAAAATTTTGAAAAATCATAATTTTGACCCACTTTCCAGATTCAGTAAAATCGTATTTTTGACATTTAGAATTT
Organism: Solanum corneliomulleri; assembly: GCA_027704805.1. Classification (NCBI taxonomy): domain Eukaryota; kingdom Viridiplantae; phylum Streptophyta; class Magnoliopsida; order Solanales; family Solanaceae; genus Solanum; species Solanum corneliomulleri. The sequence continues at coordinate 198,015 of JAKWIY010002799.1, forward strand.
ACAAAAAGACTAATTTTAGTGAGGGATGTTTGGGGTAATTAAGGGAGTCATTATACATAGACTAAGGGTCATTTTAAGTCATTTTCACTCATCAAAACCCAATTTCCCAAACAAAACCCAATAGCTCTCACCTCTCTCTACTTTGTCTCTCCCCAATTCCTCCATAGAAGAAGGACGAAAGCTTGAAGAAAACAGTGAATTTCTCAGGATTGAACTTCAGTTTTGTTGATTAAGATTCAATAAGGTATTGTTTTTTCACTCTTGGGATTCCTTTTCCCAAGAGATCATCTCAAAGATTATTTCACAATACCCAATTCCAGGGGTTTTTCAAATTTTAATGGGTTTTTTCTAAACATCAAATTGATGATGAATTGTGATTTACTATTACTAATTTAGTTGAGATCGTTGGTTAATTGATGTTAATAGATTCATTGTCATGTTTGTCATGTTCCCTTCCCCAATTTCTCAATTCTTTGATTTTGGTCATGAATGATGGGAATTAAAGAATGATTTGATTATTAGACTTTTTTTATCTATTCTAATTCATATATGAATTAACTAGGGTAATGTACTCTTCGATTAGATCTAAATCTTGACGAATTCATGAACCCTAATTCTCCTAACGCTAAGTTATGAATTGACGTTAATTTGCATAGTGATGATGTAATTGACCTAGTTCTGGTGTTAATTATTATTGATTGATATTGCTACACCTATTATTGGATATAATTGTTAGGTGTATGGTAAAACCATGGTGATGGCTTTT